>OY757012.1:160299378-160453200 GCA_963580285.1 Lucinisca nassula | reverse complement strand
CCCCAGCACTATAATTTGAACAATCTCGGTAGGGTTCCACTAGATGAAGCTTCATACCAAATATCAAAGACCTGGGCCTTGGGGTTTCAGAGAAGAAGATTTTTAAAGATTTTCCCTATACAAGCCCATGTAAAACCAAAGGGCCCCGGGGCATGGGCATTTTTGGCCCCCAGCACTATAATTTGAACAATCTTGGTAGGGGTCCACTAGATGAAGCTCCATACCAAATATCAAAGACCTTAGGTCCTTGCGGTTTCAGAGAAGAAGATTTTTAAAGATTTTCCCACTATATAAGCCATGCAAATCCAAAGGGCCCCAGGGTGGGGGCATTTTTAAGCTCAGGACTATAATTTGAACAATCTTGGTAGGGGTCCACTAGATGAAGCTTCATACCAAAATATTAAAGACCTGGGCCTTGTGGTTTCAGAGAAGAAGATTTTTAAGTTTTCGGTGAAAAAAGCTATTTTTGGCTCTTGTGACCTAGATGTGCAATGGACCAGAACCATTTTGAACAACTTTGAAAGGGGTTTTCCTAAGGATCATTCCTGTGAAGTTTGGTCAAAATCCGATCAGTGGTTTAGGAGGAGATGTTGTTTGAAGAAATTGTTTACGCACGGATGACAGACAAAAAGTGATCCTAATATAAAACACAGAGGCCCATGATGCCCTGGATCGCTCACCTGATCCATAGTGTAACAAGTGGGCCCCAGAGAGGGCCACTTGTTACTCTATCATATGGGTCAGGTGAGCAATCCAGGGCCATCATGGCCCTCTTGTTTAGTGTTCAGTCAATAACTTTCTTATTCCTGGATAGATTGTGAAATTACTTGACAGAAATGTTAACCATCATGAAACGATGTGGTGCACGCTAGACCCAGGTAGGTACGTCCAAGATCAAGGTCATACAAAGAGGTCAGAGGTAAACATTTTTTTTTGTGTGTCCAGTCAATAACTTTTTTATTTCTGGATGGACTTTATAAAGTAACCATGCAGAAATGTTCACCGTCATTAGACCATGAGTCATGTGTAATACCAAGGTCCATACCTCCAATGTCATGGTCGTACCTAGAGGTCAAAGGTAAAAAAGGGAGAGTCAATAACTTCCTTATTCTTTGATGGATTATGAAATTACTTGGTAGAAAGTTAACCATCATGAGACGATGTGTTGTACCTCAAAGGTCAAGGCCATACTTAGAGGTCAAAGGTAAAAAAGTGCTTTTTTGTGTAAGGCCAATAACTTTTTAGCTCACCTGAGCCTTTAGGCTCATAGGTGAGCTTATAGTATAGCCATGGTCCGTCGTCCGTCCGTCCGTCTGTCGTCCGTCCGTCTGTCCACCATTTTCAAAGATCTTCTTCTCCTAAACTGCAGGGCCAATCAAAGCCAAATTTCATATGGAGCCTCAGTGGATGGGGGAACGAAAGTTTGTTCGCGGGGTCTCGATCACATGACCAAGATGGCCGCCATGCCCATATATGGTAAAAAGCCTTCAAAAATCTTCTTCTCCAGAACCATAAGGCCAGTGGCCTTGAAACTTGGCATGTAGCATATGGTACTCGGGCCCATCATGGTTTGTATAAATGGTGACCCTGGGTTGACCTTGACCTATTTTACAGCAATGTCAAATTTGTCGACTTAGGCTTTTGCATGGGGCAAAGTGAAAATAATGGATTTATAGGAAACCATTGAAGACAGTGTCACCAAAATTTGTAGATCAGGTAAAGTAACTGAATACATGAATGTATATGGATCAGAAAGGTCAAGGTCATTCATTGGCCTTGTTCGCGGGTCTGGATCACATGACCAAGATGGCCGCCATGCCCATATATGGTAAAAAGCCTTCAAAAATCTTCTTCTCCAGAACCATAAGGCCAGTGGCTTTGAAACTTGGTATGTAGCATATGGTACTCGGGCCCATTATGGTTTGTACAAATGGTGATCCTGGGTTGACCTTGACCTATTTTACAGCAATGTCAAATTTTCCGACTTAGGCTTTTGCATGGGGCAAAGTGAAAATAATGGATTTATAGGAAACCATTGAAGACAGTGTCAACAAAATTTGTAGATCAGGTAAAGTAATTGAATACATGAAGATCTATGGGTCAGAAAGGTCAAGGTCATTCATTGGCCTTAGACCAAGGTCATTCAGGATCCATATTTCAAACATTTTTTTCTCCAAAACTGCTGAGCCAATTTAAGTAAAATTTAATATGGAGCCTTTGTGAGTTGAACAAATGAAAAAATGCCAATACGGTCTAGATCAAATGACCAAAATGGCCGTCACGCCCATATATGGTGAAAAGCCTTAAAAATTCTTCTCCTCCAGAACCGTAAGGCCAATGGCCTTGAAACTTGGCATGTAGCATATGGTACTCAGGCCCATCATAGTTTGTACAAATGGTGACCCTGAGTTGACCTTGACCTATTTTACAGCAATGTCAAATTTGCCGACTTAGGCTTTTGCATGGGAAAAAGTGAAAATATTGGATTTTTAGGAAACCATTGAAGACAGTGTCACCAAAATTGGTAGATAAGGTAAAGTAGCTGAATACATGAAGATCTATGTGTAAGAAAGGTCAAGGTCATTAATTGACCTTAGACCAAGGTCACGCAGGTTCCATATTTCAAACATTTTTTCTCAGAAACTACTGAGCCAATTGAAGTGAAATTCAATATGGAGCCTTTGGGAGTTGAACAAATGAAAAGCTGCCAATATGGTCTAGATCACATGACCAAGATGGCCACCACACCCATATATGGTAAAAACACTTCGAAATTCTTCTTCCCAAGAACCGTAAGGCCAATGGCCTTGAAACTTGGCATGAAGCATATGGTACTCGGGCCTATCATAATTTGTTCAAATGGTGACCCTGGGTTGAACTTGACCTATTTTACAGTAATGTCAAATATGCTGACTTAGGCTTTTGCATAGGAAAAAGTGAAAATAATGGATTTTTAGCTCACCTGAGCCTTTAGGCTCATAGGTGAGCTTATAGTATAGCCATGGTCCGTCGTCCGTCCGTCCACCATTTTCAAAGATCTTCTTCTCCTATACTGCAGGGCCAATCAAAGCCAAATTTCATATGGAGCCTCAGTGGGATGGGGGAACGAAAGTTTGTACGCGGGGTCTCGATCACATGACCAAGATGGCCGCCATGCCCATATATGGTAAAAAGCCTTCAAAAATCTTCTTCTCCAGAACCATAAGGCCAGTGGCATGTAGCATATGGTACTCAGGCCCATCATGGTTTGTACAAATGGTGACCCTGGGTTGACCTTGACCTATTTTACAGCAATGTCAAATTTGCAGACTTAGGCTTTTGCATGGGGCAAAGTGAAAATTATGGATTTATAGGAAACCATTGAAGACAGTGTCACCAATATTTGTAGATCAGGTAAAGTAACTGAATAACATTCATTGGCCTTAGACCCAAGATGGCCGCCATGCCCATATATTGTAAAAAAACCTTCAAAAATCTTCTTCTCCAGAACCATAAGGCCATTGGCCTTGAAACTTGGCATGTAGCATATGATACTCGGGCCCATCATGGTTTGTACAAATGGTGACCCTCGGTTGACCTTGACCTATTTTACAGCAATGTCAAATTTGCCGACTTAGGCTTTTGCATGGATTTATAGGAAACCATTGAAGACAGTGTCACCAAAATTGGTAGATCAGGTAAAGTAACTGAATACATGAAGATCTGTGGGTGAGAAAGTTTTAAAATGCCAACAAATATTGAGATGGCATTTTAAAATTTATGAGCAGGGTAAATGACATTTTCTGCTGATCTAAGTAGGAAAACTGTCACCATACAGGTGAGCGGTTCAGGACCACTGGTCCTCTGGTTTATTTTTCTATGAACATTTTTAAAGTTGCTTTGCAGAAATGTTTATCTTCATTAACATTTTGATCACAAATGAGTTTACTGACACCTGCAAAACACTATGTTAAGAAAAATGTTTAATTTGATTTTTGTATCGTTACAGTCGATCAACCTCTTGGCTGAGAGATTAAGAAAGGCGGGTGGGAGTGGGTGGGAATTATTCCCTTAAACTGAGAGCATATATATTCCTTTGTAGGTGTAGATCTTAGAGGTTCTCAACTAATAAATAAATAATAATCAATTTCATTTAAGGGTAACACATTTAGTAAACTAGTACCATTACAAATAGCTATGCAACCAATATAGCTCAAGATGAAAGGGTTGTCTCATTGGGAAACGAACACCCCTCTATGTAGAGAAAACTGGGGCTTACAGGGGTGTACATTATTAGGGCCCCACACTGAAAGTGTGGGTGCCCTATAGTAATCACTCTGTCCGTCCGTCTGTCTGTCTGTCTGTCTGTCCGTCTGTCCATCCACAAATTTTCCTACTCCTCTGATAGTGCTGCCGGGGCCCTAGTCAGTTTCACTGACAGCTCTAGTTTTTCTTATTTCAGCTCCAAGACATTTGTTGTGGGTACTCATTAGAACCGTCTCAATGAGGCAGTTCTAATGGGCACCCACAACCTATGTTTGGAGAATAAATAAGAAAAAGATTACAAATTTTCACCAGCAAAGTCACTGTTTTGGAGGTATAAAAGAATGCGCTATGTCATGATGTGTTATTGCAATGTATTGTGCTATGTTCATACAGAGGAGCCTCGTAATCACAACACCAATTACCAAAACAGTTCGTTGTTTTAAAGTATTTGCTGCTTTTAAGAATCCCAATAACTAGTAGAATAACAGGTAATAAAGAACATTTTCCTCTTATTTACTCCAATATTCAAATCTAAGCCTGTCCAGGAACCGCAGTGCAAGGCGGACCGTCCATGCTAATAAACCCTATTGGTTTCATTGGGCGACAGGGCTTGAGATGTCATTTCATCTCAATGTCGGGTAAAAGTCCCACAAAATTGGAAGCAACGTCTCCAAAATGACCTTTACAGTGTTGACGGGAACGTTAAACCTCAAATCAAACAAAAAACCAATAATCAAATGTTGTTGTTTTTTGTTAGAAACGCCACAACGAGGCGATTCTAACAAATAACCTCAACTTTTGCATTTTTGAAGTATTAAATACAAAAATACTTGAAAACCTTTATCAGTCTGTCTCCTTTTGAGCAAAGGATTCATTCAAGTGAAATTGTGACTACCGTAAGATCCTTAGTATTGGGACAGACGTGTTTAAGCAAACAGTGCAGACCCAGATCAGACTGCTCCTGAAGGAGCAGTCTGATAAGGGCCTACACTGTTTGCCATTCCATCTGCACTTCTTGGACTCCTTGCTGGATTGTGAAACAAATTCGTAAGTGCAACAAGTCATCAAGGTGTCCGAAATTTTTAGGATTTTTACGGAATGAGTTTTGTCATATTATGTTATACCCTCCAAAGTTTTGAGTGTCCTTCCGTCCATCCATACGTCCATCCGTCAGCCCCCCATAGTCCCATGTCCCCTACATAACTCTGGTACCGTTTGAGATATTTTCATGAAACTTCACAGATATGTAAAGCACCATCAGATGACATGCAGAACATAGAACCGTAACTCTGATTTTCCTACTTTTCGAGTTGTTGCCCTTTGAACATTGAACATAGGTATTTCTATCATAGTTTCGTGTCCGCTCCATAACTTGGATACCATTTGAGATATTTCCATAAAACTTCACAGATATGTAGAGCACCATGAGACGACGTGCAGACCATATGAACCGTAACGCTGATTTTTCTACTTTTCGAGTTATTGTCCTTTGAACTTTGAATATAGCTCTTGCTACCAGTTTCATGTCCGCTCCATAACTCTGATACCATATAAGATATTTTCACAAAACTTCACAGATGTGTAGAGCACTATCAAACGACGTGCAGAACATATGAACCGTAACTCTGATTTTCTTACTTTTGGAGTTATTGCCCTTTGAACATTTGAAATAGCCATTGCTATCGTAGTTTCTTGTCCGCTCCATAACTTGGATACCATTTGAGATATTTCCGTGAAACTTCACAGATATGTAGAGCACCATGAGACGACATGCAGAACATTTGAACCATAACTCTGATTTTCCTACTTTTGGAGTTATCGTCCCTTGAACATTGAACATAGCCATTTCTGTCATGTAGTCTGTTTGAAGCAGTATATCTCCTGAACTTAATGATTGATTCTGACCAAACTTGCATGGTTACATCACTAGGATATATGAAAACAGCCATTAGGTTTTGTTTCACTGTGATATGGCACTTGCTTTATGTAATTGTAGTGGCGGGCCATCATGCAGTGCTTGCAGTTTTATATAGAATGTCATTATAAAGGTGGTTAACTGTATCATGCATTTTTTTATCTGTAGAAAGCTACACAGATCAGGAGTACCCCATTCACAGAGGAAAGTGATGAATCCTCAGATGATGAAGGGGCCAGTACAAATGAGGAAAATGGTCCTGGAACAGATGCCATAGTCCCAACTAGTCCCTCAAGGTCAAGGTCAAGAGATGTGAGACGGAAACAACAACTGAATCACAGTAGCTCAGGTGCTATCAAGAGAGGTAAACACATTCTGTAGCTTGAAACTAGATATAGATTTGAACAGATTTATAGAAAAGGAGCTGTTAAGCACTATATTTCTGCCTCTGAAATGGTTTTTTTTTTTTTTGGTTATACGGCCCTTTCAAGATTATTTCACTCATATCGAGCTGATCGTTAATCAGAGGTGGGCGAAAACCGGAGTACCCGGAGAAAAACCACCTGACCTTCCGTTGCAGAACTTGGCGTCTCACATGTGACTCGAGCGAGGCTCGAACCACAGCGGTGAGAGGCCTAATGATCAAGAGTCGGCGCTCTTTACCACTAGGCCACGGAGGCCCGTTGGTTTTGTTGTAAAATAAGGTTGAAATCTGCACTTTACTGTTGAATTATTGCATGTATTTGACTTGGCTTTGTGCATAAACAGTCCAAAGTGTGTAATGAACATAAGGTGTACCCAAGCAAAACTGTACCTACCTGGAGTCTTACTTTACCTAGTTTCTTCCACCTTATATAGGGCAGGTGTCCATTCTGAGGTTTGGGAATGTTGGGTTGAGGTATTTAAAAAAAATTATACAAAATGGCTGTACTATTTGCAGACATTGAACAGCTGGATCAGACATGGCATTCTATGGCATCTGACCTGGGCCTGCACTGTTGGCCAGTGTCTTCTTCTGGGGTTTCCCATATAAAATGGGTTAATACATATTCAGACAGGGACTACCCATGCAAGACTGCACATCTCTGGGGCCTTATTTTAACATGGGAAAGGCTCAGGGAGACTTGCAAATATAATGAATGAAACATGTATCAAGAAAACCAGTCATTTTGACATGTGCTGTTAGCTAAGACACAGACCAGAATGCTTTTCCACACAGATCAAAGACTTGTCTGTCTGGAGGAGCCTTCCATTGACCCTAGGCTTTCAGTAGAGAAATACTGGGAACTGACAAACGCTGGCCCTGAGGTTATAAAAAATTTTATGCCCAACTGAGTTGAGCATGAAATTTGTAATGCCCAAAAGTATTGAAATACAAACAAATCAGGCAATTTGTTGGCATTTTAACCCTTCTCTTGCTGAATATTCATTTAAGCTACACCCATTTCTGTCTATCAACCAATCAAATTACTTGATGTAATTTATTACTACAAATTTATAAGCTAATGGCCAAACAGTGTAGATCCTGATCAGATGGCTTCTTCAGAAGCCATCTGATCTGGATCTACACTGTTTCCAAAGATAGGGGTTGTCGTGAACAGCAAGATAAGGGTTAAATATATGGTGTGCATGGTAACACTGAAATGGGACAAACAGCATGGTGGGTTTGGCTTTTTACGTCACTGTAATGGAGCAGTAATCGTTCCTGTAAGATTAACAGCTGAGCCCTTTTATTCCTGAATTCTGAAGCGCAATTTTCCATCTTTGAATTTGGATCTAGCCAAAAATCATTAAGAGGATGGCAAGCAGTATAGATTCTGATGAGATAGCTCATACAGTCGAACTTCAATGGCTCGAACACCTTTGGGACCTCGAAAATATGTTCGAGACAGGGGTAGTTCGAGCCATTGGGGTTACTCTCAGGAGGCATAATGAGATAATTTTTGACATCTTTTCGGTGTTCTATATTGCAAATGTATGCTGTGTGTACTCATTACAATTGCCTCATCGAGGCGATTCTAATGAGTACACACAGCATACATTTGCAAGATAAAAGACTAAAATCTCCTTAATTATCCCCCACTTTTTCTTATGTAGAGGATTTCGCTAGGGGCTCAAGAATGGGTTCGACACATCCATGGTAAACGAGCCATCGGTGTTCGAGCCATCGAAGTTCTACTGTAATTAGCCATCTCATCTGGATATACTTTGCTTGCATAGCTGTCTGTGCAAGTCTACAAGGTCGAAAATTTAAATATGAAGTATATTGCAGGAGTATCCCACCAATCAACTACCTCAGAAACATCATGTGACTATGCCAATCCTCCCGATGATACTACCTCTCGTAGTGACTCAGACATCTCGGAACCTGAACAGAAGCTTCTCAAATACACAGAAGATAAAAATAAACATGTAAGTAAAAAAAACAAGAGGAAGAGAGTGTGTATGTTTACCTTCCTTCAGTAGCTGATGGTACCACAGTTTAATGTATCTCAAGACTGTAGAAATAGAAATGAAGAAGAGATAAGATACAGACCTAGTTATCATTGCAGGATAATTTTCTTGGGTTCCCTAATATGCTGTGGTGTGCTATTCAGAAAATGTCATTCTTAGTTGTGCTCTAAATATTTGTATTGTTATGGAATAATAGAGGAAAATCAGCTGTTAATGGGGTCCAAAGCAGAAACTGTGTTAGTTAAACAGCTGTATTATAGCCAAACAAAAATGTTCTTTTGTTTGTTTGTACTTGAGTTAACGGCCCAGTCAACACTATTTAAGGTCAGTTTTGTGCCGGTTACTTTACCTATCAACACTTTTCCTGGGAAAGCTTATATGTAAGCGGTTAACCAGTACAGTGCACATTCTTTCACCAGAAACTGACAACTGCCATTCTTGAATCAGCGGGAGGGAGAGAATGACCGTAGAAAAGATTTCATGATCAATCTCCACGAAGAATGTTGCCGACCCCGGCAGGTATTGCCAAACAAAAATGTTTAGATTATATAGAAAAATGACCATTTATGGTCATTTTTCTATATAATCTATACATTTTTGGGATCCATTTTGAAACCATTTTATATCGAAAACCGTATTATAATGAACAGTGTTTTAATGAGGTTGTGATGTATGTATTATATTTGTTCTGTAGTTAAAAAAGATTTTACCATATGACATCGCGTCTGAGAGTGTAATAACGCCATGTATTATTTTCGATAATCCACTAGTGGATTAAATATGCAAATTATCCAGATACGTTCCGTAACGTTACATGTACGATGTCCTTAACGACGTCGCATTTACTAATGGCGGAATATTGATATTTTCGTAAACAATTGTGAATAAAATGCATTTTAATGTCATATGATAAATAGAAACTTGCGTTCGTGCTCATGTATTATTGAATTTATTAAACTCGTTGAGGAAAAGGGATAAAATGCTCGGCAAAAATGTGGTTTAAATGTCAAATGATAAATAGAATCTTGCATTCCTGGTTATGTATTATTAAATTTATTAAAGTCATTGAGGCAAAGCCTCGCATTTTATCCCTTTTCCTCAACTCGTTTAATAAATTTATTAATACATGAACACTCATGTAAGATCCTCTATGTCTTTATGGATTCATGCAAGCATCTTAGCCCTTATCCTGCTGAAAGCAACTTCTGCTTGCAAAGTGTAAATCTAGATAAGCCATCTGATCAGGTTCTACACTGTTATATGGTTTTTTAATTCAGATGAATAGAATATATCAAGTAATTTGCAGTCAGATATTGGTGTGGCAAAAATAATTATTCAGCAGGAAAAGTCTGTACATGACCAAACTGTTGTTCAGTACTGGGAAATTAGATGTCTGCCTGTCACCAAATCCTTTTCCTGCACATAAATTCATTTGAAAGTTAAGGTTCAGTTACCACACTATTACCCTAAAGAAAAGAAGGGTTGGAGCAGCATTATATTTGTTTGTTTGAAATGAGGTTTAATATGCCTGTCAACACTATTTAGGTCATTTTGGAGACATTGCTTCCAATTTTATGGGACTTACCCGACATTGAGATGAAAAGACATCTCAAGCCCTGCTGCCCAATAAGACTAAAAGGTGTATAAGCATTGGACGGTCTGACTCTCATCACTTTGCCTGGGCAGGCTTAGTCCTTCTAAGTGGTTTACCAGTACTTGTGTGGTCAGTTTCAGCTCTGCGTGGAAGCACCATGCAGCCCAATCTATTTCTCCAAGCCCTGATGGTGTGTGGGGGTGTGGGGGGGGGGGGGGTGAAAGGAGCAGCAGGATTTTGTTTCGTTTGATTTGAGGTTTAAGTCCCCGTCAACACTGTAAAGGTCATTTTGGAGGCATTGCTTCCAATTTTGTTAAACTTTTACCTGACATTGAGATGAAATGACATCTCAAGGCCTGCTGCCCAGTGAAACCAATAGGGTTTATAAGCATGGACGGGCCCGACTCACACCACTTTGCCTGGGCAGGCTTAGATCCTCTATGCGGTTTACCAGTAATCATGTGCAGGTCGGTTTCAGCTCTAGGTGGAAACATCATGCAACCCATCTATTTCTTCAAGCCCCGATGGGCGGGGGCCGGGGAGCAGCAGGATGTACCCCCAGATAAAGATTCAATATGAGTTGTTACTGTCTGCATATTTTCAAATAAGGCATTGGAAAGTACATTTTGATATGTTCAGAATTGTAAATTGTTCCAATATTTATGGTCATAATTGTACATCCTACATGTCTTGCAGTAACTTGCATCCTACAGTGTTGATGTTGCAATATGACCATTTTAATATATTATTCATTGCATCAAGACATTAATGTTTTCCCTGTAGAACCTACTGGAGACAAATTTGTGTTGAAATTTTCCGATAATGCATGCTGCTAATATGGTGCATTCACAACTGCAGCTTGTATAGTATTTGCTTCTTGCATCCAAAAGGTCCTTCAGAAAACATTGTCTCAATGAGACATAGAGGATCTTACATGAGTGTTCATGTATTATTGGATTTATTGATCAAGTTGAGGAAAAGGGATAAAATGTGAGGCTTTTCCGAGCATTTTATGCCTTTCCCTCAATGACTTTAATAAATGGGAAGGAAAAAATGTTTCTTAACCCTTGTCCTGCTAATCCTGGATATGTCTATCTTTGAAACAATGTAGATCCAGATCAGATGGCTTCTGACGAAGCCATCTGATCAGGATCTACATCGTTTGCCATTCAGATTATGAATTTGTTGCAATAATTTGCATTAAGTAATCTGATTGGTTGATAATCGGTAGTGGGTGTGGCATATACAAATATTCAGCAGGACAAGGGTTAACTACCTGATACGATAGCCACAGAGACTGATATGACATTCTGGTCACATTGTTTGCTTCCAGGACACTTTAGATAACAAAGCAGGGTATTTATCGAAACTTGGTGGTAAAGTTAAGACATGGAAGAAACGATGGTTTGTACTCAGGAATGGGGAACTTTTCTACTACAAGTCACAGGTACCTATTTTAATAGTTTTATTTTCTTCACACATTAAACCCCTTAAAATGACAAGAAAATAGTGCATATTAAAATGTTGTCCGTTTTTGCTGCCTGCTACATCTTCTTGCAAATTTTTAAAAAAATATTTTTGCATACAGGCAAGCAGTGTGGACCCTGATCAGGCGGCTCTTAAAGGAGCAGTGTGGACCCTGATCAGTCTTATCTGGGTCCATACTGTTTGCAACAATGACTTTTGAAGTAAACGGCAGATGACAAAGCAGACAACAATTATTGTGATTGGCCTCTTAGGGTTATAGCTTGAAAAGGAAGAAAGATGGGTTGTATAGTAAAGGGTTCCATTTGTTTTCCTTCTGAACCTTTTGCCTGTAAAAAATCTAGTTTAACCCTTGTTCTGCTGAGCCCGGATATGCCTTTTCTTTGAAACAATGTAGATCCAGATCAGATGGCTTCTGAAGAAGCCATCTGATCAGGATCTACATTGTTTGTCATTCAGATTGTGAATTTGTTGTAATAATTTGCTACAGGTAATCTGATTGGTTGATAATCGGTAGTAGGTGTGGCATATATGAATATTCAGCAGGACAAGGGTTAAGACCCCTTTTTGTGAAAGATTCCTTAATCTGGAATACTAGTACATGATAGCCTGTTTGTAACACTGTTGTTGGGGTCTAAAGCAGGAACTGTGTTAGTAAACATTTAATCCATAAAATGCCAATCAAGACAATTGTTGTCTGCTTTGCCATATGCCGGTTGCCTTAAAAGTAATTTTTTTTCAAACAGTGTGGACCCAAATCAGACTGCTCCTACAGCTAATCTGGGCCCACACTGTTTGCCTGTATGCAAAAATATTTTTAAAAAGTTTGCAAAGAAAATCAGCAGACAACATAAGCAGTCAGCATTTTCTAGGTATCTTAAGGGTTAACACTCTCTAGAAAAAATCAGCAGATGACAATTTGATGAAAATTTTCTTATTTTTTCCCAAATAACAGGATTTGACATCTCATGCCTATTGTCTCCATAGGAGACAGTTTGCATAAAATGCCAAATTCTGTTTTCTGGGAAAAATAAGAAAAATATTTCAAACTATTGTCTGCTGAAAAAATACCCAGCATGCGAGGGTTAAACAACCTTTGTCTGGATTATAGGAAATTGCAGGGGTGAGAAAGTTCAGGATTAATCCTGATTTCAGGATTGAGAGCTTCGTCATGATGCATTTAAATTGTCATTTATTAATCTCATTTGAAGTTTTAACATGTCTTAATTAAATGGTTAGCTACAACTAAGCATGAAGCAACTGATCTCCATTGACATTGCAAGGGTAAACCTATTTATTTTTTATTTCAAGATAACATTAGGGCCACTTCAGGATTCAAATAGCAGATTTTCAGGATTGAGATTTTTGGACTGTTCTCAACCCTGAAATTGGCCATTTATAATCTATACATTTTTGTATCTCGGCCCCCGCCCATCGGGGCTTGAAGAAATAGATTGGTTGCATGATGCTTCTACGCAGAGCTGACGCCGACCTCACATGAGTACTAGTAAACCGCTATGTGGTGTGAATCGGACCGTCCATGCATATAAACCCTATTGGTTTCATTTGGCGGCAGGGCTTGAGATGTCATTTCATCTCAATGTCAGGTTAAAGTCCCACAAAATTGGAAGCAACGTCTCCAAAATGATCTATATATTGTTGACGGGGACGTTAAACCTGATATCAAACAAACAAACAAACAATATATTTTTGTATCCATCTTTAAATTATCCAAAACCATGTTATAATGAACAGTGTTATAAAGAGGATTATTAGGGCCCCGCACTGAAAGTGTGGGTGCCCTATAGTAATCACTCTGTCTGTCTGTCTGTCCGTCCGTCTGTCCGTCCACAAATTTCTGATAGCGCTGCCGGGGCCCTAGTCAGTTTCACTGACAGCTCTAGTATTAAGATCTAAATCATTGACATTTTGATATGCCACTTGCATTTTATGACTATTTTGGCTGAGACATATGTTTTTTCAAATATTTTAAACCTAAAAATTTATTTAGAAGTGATAAAATGCAATCATGCTCATTTTTCACAAGTTTGTGTCTGGTATAAACAGGTTTCCTACAGGAAATGCCATAATGACAGAGCATCTTTATCTATGTGATTTCCCCAAATAAGCTGAAAGGAATTACCAAGCTATTAACCCTTGTCCTGCTGAATATTTATATATGCCACACCCACTACCGATTATCAACCAATCAGATTACTTGATGCAAATTATTGCAACAAATTCACAATCTGAATGGCAAACGATGTAGATCCTGATCAGATGGCTTCGTCAGAAGCCATCTGATCTGGATCTACATTGTTTCAAAGATAAGGCATATCCGGGATTAGCAGGACAAGGGTTAATATACTTAAATATGTAAATGCAGGATATCAGAAAAACATAAAGTATCTTATGTAATGCATTACATCATCAGAATGACATTAAAATGAAATAGAAATTATTGAGTTTGCAAAAGAAACTTAAAATATTTTAAAGAAATCTTAGTTTTTAGCTCACCGTCACGTAGTGACGAGGTGAGCTTATGGGATCACTTTTCGTCCGTCGTCCGTCGTGCGTCAGTGCGTCCGTGCGTCAGTGCGTCCGTGCGTCCGTGCGTCCGTAAACAATTTCTTTAAACGACATCTCCTCCTAAACCACTGATCGGATTTTGACCAAACTTCACAGGAATGATCCTTAGGTGGTCCCCTTTCAAAGTTGTTCAAATGGTTCCGGTCAGTTGCACATCTTGGTTTTTGGGGCCAAAAATAGACTTTTTTCACCAAAAACTTAAAAAATCTTCTTCTCTGAAACCACAAGGCCCAGGTCTTTGATATTTGGTATGAAGCTTCATCTAGTGGACCCCTACCAAGTTTGTTCAAATTATAGTGCTGGGGCCAAAAATGCCCCCGCTCCGGGGCCCTTTGGTTTTACAGGGGCTTATATAGGGACAATCTTTAAAAATCTTCTTCTCTGAAACCGCAAGGCCCAGGTCTTTGATATTTGGTATGAAGCTTCATCTAGTGGACCCCTACCAAGATTGTTCAAATTATAGTGCTGGGGCCAAAAATGCCCCCGCTCCGGGGCCCTTTGGTTTTACAGGGGCTTATATAGGGACAATCTTTAAAAATCTTCTTCTCTGAAACCGTAAGGCCCAGGTCTTTGAAATTTGGTCTGAAGCTTCATCTAGTGGACCCCTACCAAGATTGTTCAAATTATAGTGCTGGGGCCAAAAATGCCCCCGCTCCGGGGCCCTTTGGTTTTACATGGGCTTATATAGGGAAAATCTTTAAAAATCTTCTTCTCTGAAACCGTAAGGCCCAGGTCTTTGATATTTGGTCTGAAGCTACATCTAGTGGACCCCTACCAAGATTGTTCAAATTATAGTGCTGGGGCCAAAAATGCCCCCGCCCCGGGCCCCTTTGATTTTACATGGGCTAATATAGGGAAAATCTTTAAAAATCTTCATCTCTGAAACCACAAGGCCCAGGTCTTTGATATTTGGTATGAAGCTTCAACTAGTGGACCCCTACCAAGATTGTTCAAATTATAGTGCTGGGGCCAAAAATGCCCCCGCCCCGGGGCCCTTTGGTTTTACATGGGCTTATATAGGGAAAATCTTTAAAAATCTTCTTCTCTGAAACCGTAAGGCCCAGGTCTTTGATATTTGGTCTGAAGCTTCATCTAGTGGATTCTTACCAAGATTGTTCAAATTATAATGCTGGGGCCAAAAATGCCCCCACCCTGGGCCCCTTTGATTTTACAAAGGCTAATATAGGGAAAATCTTTAAAAAATCTTCTTCTGAAACCGCAAGGCCCAGGTCTTTGATCTTTGGTATGAAGCTTCAACTAGTGGACCCCTACCAAGATTTTTCAAATTATAGTGCTGGGGCCAAAAGTGCCCCCGCTCCGGGGCCCTTTGGTTTTACATGGGCTTATATAGGGAAGATCTTTAAAAATCTTCTTCTCTGAAACCCTAAGGCCCAGGTCTTTGATATTTGGTATGAGGCTTCATGTAGTGAACCCCTGCCAAGTTTGTTCAAATTATAGAGCTGGGGCCAAAAATGCCCCCGCCCCTGGTCCCTTTGGTTTTACATGGGCTTACATAGGGAAAACCTTTTAAAATTTTCTTCTCTGAAACGGCAAGGCCCTGGTCTTTGATATTTGGTATTAAGCTTCATCTAGTGAACCCCTACCAAGATTGTTCAAATTATAGTGCTGGGGCCAAAAATGCCCCCGCTCCTGGGCCCTTTGGTTTAACATGGGCTTACATAGGGAAAACCTTTTAAAATTTTCTTCTCTGAAACCGCAAGGCCCTGGTCTTTGATATTTGGTACGAAGCTTCATCTAGTGGCCCCCCACCAAGATTGTTCAAATTATAGTGCTGGGGCCTAAAATGCCCCCGCTCCGGGGCCCTTGGGTTTTACATGGGCTTATATAGGGAAGATCTTTAAAAATCTTCTTCTCTGAAACCGTAAGGCCCAGGTCTTTGATATTTGGTATGAAGCTTCATCTAGTGGACCCCTACGAAGATTGTTCAAATTATAGTGCTGGGGCCAATAAATGCCCCCACCCAGGGGCCCTTTTGTTTTACATGGGCTTATATAGGGAAAATCTTAAAAAATCTTCTTCTCTGAAACCACAAGGCCCAGGTCTTTGATATTTGGTCTGAAGCTACATCTAGTGGACCCCTACCAAGATTGTTCAAATTATAGTGCTGGGGCCAAAAATGCCCCCGCCCCGGGCCCCTTTGATTTAACATGGGCTAATATAGGGAAAATCTTAAAAAAACTTCTTCTCTGAAACCTCAAGGCCCAGGTCTTTGATATTTGGTATGAAGCTTCACCTAGTGGACCCCAACCATGGTTGTTCAAATTAAAGCCCTTGGGTAAAAAATGCTCCCGCTCCGGGGCCCTTTGGTTTTACATAGACTTATATATGGAAAATCTTAAAAAAATCTTCTTCTCTGAAACCGCAAGGCCAAGGTCTTTGATATTTGGTATGAAGCTTCACCTAGTGGACCCCAACCATGGTTGTTCAAATAAAAGCTCTTGGGTCAAAAATGCCCCCGCTCTGGGGCCCTTTGGTTTTACATGGGCTTATATAGGGAAAATCTATAAAAATTTTCTTCTCTGAAACCGTTATGCCCTTGTCTTTGATATTTGGTATGAAGCTTCACCCCACAAGGCCCAGGTCCCCCCCCCCCCCCCGAACCCGTACCCCCCCCCCCCCCCCCCCCCAGGGCCTTTTGGTTTTACATGTGCTTATATAGGGAAAATCTTTAAAAATCTTTTTCTCTGAAACCGCAATGCCCAGGTCTTTGATATTTGGTATGAGGCTTTTTCACTTCTGTGGTGTATTCCTTGCTTCCAAAGGATAACCCTTTTATAGAACATATTTAACTTCACTACAGCTGGTGTGTGGGAATGTGTGGCGGCGGTAAAACGTCTCCCTGCCCTACATCATAGTGTAGATTATATTTTCTTGTCCTTTGGGATCATTGATTCCATTGTAGAATTTTGAAAATATCTGAGGGTCACTGATGAGGCCTAATTGGCCGAAACTAGCTAGTCTGGCCCAGAAAACATGTACACTCCATATTTTTCACTTCTGTGGTGTATTCCTTGCTTCCAAAGGATAACCCTTTTATAGAACATATTTAACTTCACTACAGCTGGTGTGTGGGAATGTGTGGCGGCGGTAAAACGTCTCCCTGCCCTACATCATAGTGTAGATTATATTTTCTTGTCCTTTGGGATCATTGATTCCATTGTAGAATTTTGAAAATATCTGAGGGTCACTGATGAGGCCTAATTGGCCGAAACTAGCTAGTCTGGCCCAGAAAACATGTACACTCCATATTTTTCACTTCTGTGGTGTATTCCTTGCTTCCAAAGGATAACCCTTTTATAGAACATATTTAACTTCACTACAGCTGGTGTGTGGGAATGTGTGGCGGCGGTAAAACGTCTCCCTGCCCTACATCATAGTGTAGATTATATTTTCTTGTCCTTTGGGATCATTGATTCCATTGTAGAATTTTGAAAATATCTGAGGGTCACTGATGAGGCCTAATTGGCCGAAACTAGCTAGTCTGGCCCAGAAAACATGTACACTCCATATTTTTCACTTCTGTGGTGTATTCCTTGCTTCCAAAGGATAACCCTTTTATAGAACATATTTAACTTCACTACAGCTGGTGTGTGGGAATGTGTGGCGGCGGTAAAACGTCTCCCTGCCCTACATCATAGTGTAGATTATATTTTCTTGTCCTTTGGGATCATTGATTCCATTGTAGAATTTTGAAAATATCTGAGGGTCACTGATGAGGCCTAATTGGCCGAAACTAGCTAGTCTGGCCCAGAAAACATGTACACTCCATATTTTTCACTTCTGTGGTGTATTCCTTGCTTCCAAAGGATAACCCTTTTATAGAACATATTCATGTAGTGAACCCCTGCCAAGATTGTTCAAATTATAGTTCTGGGGCCAAAAATGCCCCTGCCCCGGGGCCCTTTGGTTTTACATGGGCTTATATAGGGAAAATCTTTAAAAATCTTCTTCTCTGAAACCACAAGGCCCAGGTCTTTGATGTTTGGTATGAAGCTTCATCGGATTTTGACCAAACTTCACAGGAATGATCCTTAGGTGGTCCCCTTTCAAAGTTGTTCAAATGGTTCCGGTCAGTTGCACATCTTGGTTTTTGGGGCCAAAAATAGACTTTTTTCACCAAAAACTTAAAAAATCTTCTTCTCTGAAACCACAAGGCCCAGGTCTTTGATATTTGGTATGAAGCTTCATCTAGTGGACCCCTACCAAGTTTGTTCAAATTATAGTGCTGGGGCCAAAAATGCCCCCGCTCCGGGGCCCTTTGGTTTTACAGGGGCTTATATAGGGACAATCTTTAAAAATCTTCTTCTCTGAAACCGCAAGGCCCAGGTCTTTGATATTTGGTATGAAGCTTCATCTAGTGGACCCCTACCAAGATTGTTCAAATTATAGTGCTGGGGCCAAAAATGCCCCCGCCCCGGGGCCTTTTGGTTTTAAATGGGCTTATATAGGGAAAATCTTAAAAAATCTTTTTCTCTGAAACCTCAAGGCCCAGGTTTTTGATATTTGGTATGAAGCTTCACCTAGTGGACCCCAACCATGGTTGTTCAAATTAAAGCCCTTGGGTCAAAAATGCTCCCTCTCCGGGGCCCTTTGGTTTTACATAGACTTATATATGGAAAATCTTAAAAAATCTTCTTCTCTGAAACCGCAAGGCCAAGGTCTTTGATATTTGGTATGAAGCTTCACCTAGTGGACCCCAACCATGGTTGTTCAAATTAAAGCCCTTGGGTCAAAAATGCCCCCGCTCTGGGGCCCTTTGGTTTTACATGGGCTTATATAGGGAAAATCTTTAAAAATTTTCTTCTCTGAAACCGTTATGCCCTTGTCTTTGATATTTGGTATGAAGCTTCACCCCACAAGGCCCAGGTCACCCCCCCCCCCCCCCCGAACCCGTACCGTACCCCCCCCCCCCCCCCCCCCCAGCAGGGCCTTTTGGTTTTACATGTGCTTATATAGGGAAAATCTTGAAAAATCTTTTTCTCTGAAACCGCAATGCCCAGGTCTTTGATATTTGGTATGAAGCTTCATCTAGTGTACCTCTACCAAGATTGTTCAAATTATAGCCCTGAGACCAAAAACGCCCCTGTCTCGGGGCCCTTTGGTTTTACATAGACTTATAACTTATAGAGTCTAACTGTTGGTTTTCTTTTGCTCCAGCATTTCAGTGGTTTCTTGCTGTTGAGTCCTCACCGTTGTCTCACCTCTGT
Source organism: Lucinisca nassula (assembly GCA_963580285.1). Lineage (NCBI taxonomy): Eukaryota > Metazoa > Mollusca > Bivalvia > Lucinida > Lucinidae > Lucinisca > Lucinisca nassula. The sequence goes on along the minus strand of OY757012.1, from coordinate 160,433,690 downwards.
GGTTCTTTGATTATTTGTGTTCACGGAGATGTTGCACTGATGAGTTAGGAGGCCTTCATGCGGACTGAACAAATTATTTGTCTAAATCACGGGGGAAGTAAGGGTGAGGATTGTGGCCATGTAAAATAGATTTAAGCCCCCCAGTGGAAATCTTTCCACTGACCGTTCCAAGGTGGTTCTTCTGTGGCGATTTATTCATGTTGTTGTTTGTTACTTACTGTGTGTATCACTTGTGTCTTTTAATTTTGGATGGCCATATGGCCATTTTGTGGGAAAGTAACTGTCCTTATGGCCTTCTTTTGTTTAGGTTTCAATTATGGTCTGGTCGCTTAATGTTTGTATTTCTTTCCCTTTGGTGTATTCGATGGGTGGAGTAAGTTAATTGTATCGATTCCTGATCTTTGTTTTACTTCTACTTTATATAGGGAAAATCTTTAAAAATCTTCTTATCTGAAACCACAAGGCCTAGGTCTTTGATATTTTTGGTGTGAAATTTCATCTAGTGGACCTTTATCAAGATTGTTCAAATTATAGGCTATTAGCCCTGGGGCCAAAAACGCCCCTGCCCCGAGACCTTTTGGTTTTACACAGACTTAAATAGGGAAATCTTTAAAAATCTTCTTCTCTGAAACCACTAGGCCCGTGCCTTTGATATTTGGTATGGAGCTTCATCTAGTGGACCTCTACCAAGATTGTTCAAATTATAGCCCCCACCCCGGGGCCCTTTGGTTTTACATAGACTTATATATAGAAATAATCTTTGAAAATTTTCTTCTCTGAAACAGCAAGGCCCAGGTCTTTGATATTTGATGTGAAGCTTCATCTAGTGGACCTCTATCAAGATTGTTTAAATTATGGCCCTGAGGCCAAAAATGCCCCCGCTCCGGGGCCATTTGGTTTTACATAGGCTAATGTAGGGAATATCTTTAAAAAATCTTCTTCTCTGAAACCCCAAGGCCCAGGTCTTTGATATTTGGTGTATAGCTTCATCTAGTGGACCTTTGCCAAGATTGTTCAAATTATAGCCTTTGTTGATATTTGGTATGAAGCTTCACCTCTTTAGACCTCCCTCAACATTATGCACATTGTAGCCCTGGGGTCAATAATGGCCCTCCCTGAGGCCCACTTGTTACTCTATCATATGGATCAGGTGAGCGATCCAGGGCCATCATGGCCCTCTTGTATTACAGGAATTATTTTCTACAAAGAAACTTTAAAATATTTTGAAGACAGCTTAGTTTTATTATACCATTTCAGCATGATGTAATACGTAAACCTCAAGGTTGTATCAAGTTCGATGATCACACCAAGATCGTCAGGTCACATGGAGAGCTCTCATTTCAGGTGAGGTATATTTAACCCATTTTGTACCAAGTGGAATTTTTCACCTTCTTAAAAGAACAAGTCCATTTCAAAGTTTAGGGGTATCAGGTTGTGTTTGCCAATTAGCCATTACGAAAACACGCCTTTACAAATACATTGTAACCGCCAAAAAAAATGAAAATTTTAAGATGAAAAATTGTGATACTTTTTCATATTTCTGCTCAAAATACAGATTGTTGGTACTCGTTAGAACCGCCTCATCGAGGCGGTTCTAACGAGTACCCAGATTGTTGGTACTCGTTAGAACCGCCTCATCGAGGCGGTTCTAACGAGTACCCACAATCTGTATTTTAGAGCAGAAATAAGAAAAATAAGGTTTACCCCGGTAAACCCCAGTTTTACTATATAAAAGTGGGGTTCAAGGGGGTCAAAATTATATAGGCATGTTTCCGTGATGCCGTTTTGGGGTTTCCGGTTCAAAAAAGTTTAATACGGCAGTCATTCTGACAGGTTATAATTACTTGCTAATGTAATAAAGATGTAAAACTATGTAAGCCTAGATAAGACAGAGCTGATAATCATTAACCCTTATCTTGCTGTTCACGGCAACCCCTATCTTTGGAAACAGTGTAGATCCAGATCAGATGGCTTCTGAAGAAGCCATCAGATCAGGATCTACACTGTTTGGCATTCAGTTTATGAATTTGTGGCAATAAATTACATCAAGTAATTTGATTGGCTGATAGACAGAAATGGGTGTGGCTTATATGAATATTCAGCTAGAGAAGGGTTAAAGGAACATAAAAGTCAAAAATAAAATAACCCATTCTTATCTGCTAACCAGGGGCCAGTTGTTCGAAACTAACGACGTCGTTAGTTAACGTATCATTAAAACTTTGATCATTAAATATGGCAAATATGCTGAAATTTTTGCTGAAAAAATGTGAGCAGCTTTTGCATCCGCGACTTGTATTGGCATCTCGGCAAACTACCGCGACTTATATCGCGCTCCGACCACATCGCGGTTTTCGGGCTATGAACCCCGACTACCGCGATATATTGGAGCTATACTGTATCACAATTTTTCACCTTAAATTTTCATTTTTTCAGCGTTAAAGGTTACAATGTATTGGTATAGGCGTGTTTTCGTAATGTGTCCATCAGGGCCTGAGTGAGTGAGTGTTTCAGTTTTACGTCCCACCAACAGCTAAGGTCATACGGAGACGGGACCTCGGTTTAAAGACTCATCCGAAAGTCTGGAGAAGCCCGGGATCGAACCTGCGACCCCTGGTTTACAAGGCGAGTAGCGTAACCACTCGACCACGGAGGCTTCTAACCATCAGGGCCTGGAGAAGTATATTGGTCTGCATGGTGCTTATGAGACCAAACATCTCAGTACTGGTAAACCACTTATAAGGTCTAAGCCTGTTCAGTTAAAGTGATGCTTGTCAGAGCATCCCTAGCTGTTTTCTTTGGATGGTAGCACTTGGAGATGGTATCTCAGTGTTGCATAAAAGTCCCTCAGAATTGGAAGCAATGTCTCCAAAATGACCTAGATAGTATGGACAGGGATGTCAGACTTTGAACACAAACAGAAAAACTGTTCTCACATCACGCAAACACGCCTATATAGCTTTGACCCCCTTGAACCCCACTATTTAGCTCACCTGAGCAAAGCTCAAGGTGAGCTTTTGTGATCACCTTTTTTCCGTCGGACGTGCCCCGTGCATCGTTCGTCGTGCGTTGTCAAAGTTTACCTTGTTAAGACTCTAGAGACCACAATTTTGCTTCAATCTACATGAAATTTACCAGAATGTTTGTCTTGATGATATCTGGGTCAAGTCAGAATATTGGTCATGTCAGGTCAAAAAGTAGGTCAGTAGGTCAAATCATAGAAAAACCTTAAGACTCTAGAGGCCACGGTTTTGGTCCAATCATCCTGAAACTTGCTCAGAATGATCATCCTGACAATATCTTGGTCAAGTTCAAGATTCTAGAGGCCACAGTTTTGGTCCAATCATCATCAAACTTGCTCAGAATGATCATCCTGGCAATATCTCGTTCAAGTTTGAATATGGGTCATGTGGGATCAAAAAGTAGGTCAGTAGATCAAACCATAGAAAAACCTTGTTAACACTCTAGAGGCCACAGTTTTGGTCCAATCATCCTCAAAAGTGCTCAGAGTGTTCATCTTGACAATATCTCGGTCAAGTTCGAATACGGGTCATGTTGGGTCAAAAAGTAGGTGAGTAGGTCAAATCATAGAAAAACATTGTTAAGACTCTAGAGGCCACAGTTTTGGTCCAATCATCCTCAAACTTGCTCAGAATGATCGTCCTGGCAATATCTTTGTCGTGCACGAATATGGGTCATGTCGAGTCAAAAAGTTAGTCAGTAGGTCAAATCATAGAAAAACCTTGTTAACACTAGAGCCCACAGTTTTGGTCCAATCATCCTCAAACTTGCTCAGAACGATCATCCTGACAATATCTCGGTGAAGTTCGAATATGGGTCATGTGGGATCAAAAAGTAGGTCAGTAGTTCAAACCATAGAAAAACTTTGTTAACACTCTAGAGGCTATAGTTTTGGCCCAATCATCCGCAAAGCTAAGAATGATCATCCTGACAATATTTGGTCAAGATCGAATACAAGTCATGTGGGATCAAAAAGTAGGTCAGTAGGTCAAATCATAGTGAGTAAGTGAGTGTTTGAGTTTACGTCCAACCAACAGCTAAGGTCATACAGAGACACGACCTCGGTTTAAAGACTCATCCGAAAGTCTGGAGAAGCCCGGGATCGATCCTGAGACCCCTGGTTTACAAGGCGAGTAGCGTAACCACTGCACCACGGAGGCTTCTAGGTCAAATCATAGAAAACCTTGTTAACACTAGAGGCCACAGATTTGGTCCAATCCTCATCAAACTTGCTTAGAATGATCGTCTCTACAATATCTAGGTCAAGTTCTAATATGGGTCATGTGGGGTCAACAAGTAGGTCAGTAGGTCAAATCATAAAAAACCTTGTTTACATGCTAGAGACCATAATTTTTAGCTCACATGAGCAAAGCTCAATGTGAGCTTTTTTGATCACCTTTGGTCCGTCGTAAGTGCGTCGTGCATCATTCAACATTTACCTTGTTCATCCTCTAGATACCACAATTTTGCTCCAATCTTCATGAAACTTTACCAGAATGTTTGTCTTGATGATATCTGGGTCAAGTTCGAATATGGGTCTGTCAGGTAAAAACTAGGTCCAGGTCTTTGATAATTGGTACGAAGCTTCATCTAGTGGACCCTACCAAGATTGTTCAAATTATAGTGCTGGGGCCAAACCCCCCCACCAGGGGCCCTTTGGTTTTACATAGGCTTATATAGGGAAAATCTTTAAAAATCTTCTTTTCTAAAACCGCAAGGCCCAGCAAGGTCTTTGATATTTGGTATGAAGCTTTATCTTGTGGACCTCTACCAAGTTTGCTCAAATTATAGCCCTCGGGGCCACAAATACCCCCGCCCCGGGGCCCTTTGGTTTTGCATAGACTTATATAGAGATAATCTTTGAAAATCTTCTCTGAAACAGCAAGGCCCAGGTCTTTGATATTTGGTGTGAAGTGGACCACTATCAAGATTGTATTAATTATAGCCCTGAAGCCAAAAATGCCTCCACCCCGGGGCCATTTGGATTTACATAGGCTTATGTAGGGAATATCTTTAAAAGAAATTTCTTCTCTGAAACCTCAAGGCCCAGGTGTTTGATATTTGGTGTGTAGCTTCATCTAGTGGACCTTTGCCAAGATTGTTCAAATTATTGCCTTTGTTGATATTTGGTATGAAGCTTCACTTTTTTAGACCTCCCTCAACATTATGTACATTATAGCCCTGGGGTCAATAGTGGCCCTCCCCGGGGCCCACTTGTTACTCTATGGATCAGGTGAGCGATTCAGGGCCATCATGGCCCTCTTGTATATAGTAAAGTTGGGGTTTACAGGGGTAAACCTTATTTTTCTTATTTCTGCTCTCAATGAGGCGGTTCTAACGAGTACCAACAATCTATATTTTGAGCAGAAATAAGAAAAATGTCTATTTTTCACGTTAAAATTTTCATTTTTTCGGTAATTAAGGTTACGATGTATTTGTATAGGCATGTTTTAGTAATGAGCAAATCCTGTGATTATAATTTTATGGTCTTTATCTGTCTAATGCTGCCTCCATGTATTATTAGCTCACCTGAGCCGAAGGCTCATTGGTGAGCTGATAGTATGGCCAGGCAAAAATTCTGTGTGTGTGTGTGTGTGTGTGTTCACATTTTCAAACGTCTTCTCCTCCGGAACCGCTGGGCCGATTGTAGTCAAATTTCATGTGAAGGCTCCATGGGGTGGGGGAACGAAAGTTTGCATTTTTGGTCTAGGTCACATGACCAAGATGGCCGCCATGCCCATATATGGTAAAAACCTTTCGAAAATCTTCTCCTCCGGAACCACTGGGCCGATTTGCATGAAACTTGGCATGTAGCACCTGGGACATGGGCCCATCATAAATTGCATAAATGGTGTCCCTGGGATGACCTTGACCTATTTTAAGCCAAGGTTAAATTTGGTAACATGGGCATTTGTATGGGAAAAAGTAGAAATGTCTGATATCTTGCAAACTGTTACAAATAATGCCACTAAACCATATATATTCTTATTCCTTATGATGAGGCGCATTTAGTGACGTGGATTTTGGAACCCTGGGCCCCCCCGGGGGGGCATGCCTCACCCCCTTTTTGGCACAAAATGCTTAATATCTCCAAAACAGCTAAGATCCCGACCCATAAACCATATATATTCTTGTTCCTTATGATAAGGCGCATTCAGTGACATGGACCTTTGGACCTTTGGGTACCGGGGTTCCCCGGGGGGGCATGCCCCACCCCTATTTTGCACAAAATGCTTAATATCTCGGAAAGGGTTAAGATCCCGACCCATAAACCATATATACTCTTGTTCCTTATGATGAGGCCCATTCAGTGACATGGACTTTTGGACCATGGGGTACCAGGGGTCCGGGGGGGGGGGGGGGGGGGCATGCCCCATCCCTTTTTTTTTGCACAAAATGCTTAATATCTCGGAAACGGTTAAGATCTCTATCCATGAACCATATATATTCTTGTTCCTGATCATAAGGCGCATTAAGTGACATGAACCTTTGGAACCTGGGTCCGGGGGTCCCAGGGGGGCATGCCCCACCCCCTTTTTTGCATTAAATGCTTAATATCTCGGAAACGGTTAAGATCCCCACCCATAAACCATATATACTCTTGTTCTTTATGATGAGGCGCATTCAGTGACATGGACCTTTGGACCCTGGGATACCAGGGGTCCGGGGGGGGGGGGGGGGGGCATGCCCCTCCCCCTTTTTTGCTCAAAATGCTTAAATCTCGGAAAAGGTTAAGATCCCCACCCACAAACCATATATATTCTTGTTCCTTATGATAAGGCGCATTCAGTGACATGGACCTTTGGACCCGGGGGGTCCCTGGGTGAGGGAGGGGGGCATGCCTAACCCCCTTTTTTCCACAAAATGCTTAATATCTCGGAAACGGTTAAGATCCCCACCCATAAACCATATATATTCTTGTCGCATTCAGTGTAATGGACCGTTGGACCTACGGTTCCAGTGGGGGGGGGGGGGGGGCTGGGGGCCAACTCCCTTTATTGCATTGAATGCTTAATATCTCCGAAACAGTTGAGATCCCCACCCAGTTACACAGACCTTCGGTCCCTCTTGGCCAAAGATCACATATTAAAGTCTTTGAGGACTTCCTCAGAAAAGTCAGGTGAGCGATTCAGGACCAATGGTCCTCTGGTTCCATTTCTGTTTATCCAGTTACGACCCATTGAAATAGTTAGGGATAATGCCACAAAATATTCATTGTCAAAATATTTGCACATTAACATCCAATGCTAAGTTTCTAAGTCTGTTGACTGGCTGACGCCCCCGCCTATCAGGGCTTGAGGAAATAGATGGGCTGCATGATTCTTCCACGCAGAGCTGAAACCGACCTGAACACGAGTACTGGTAAACCGCTTAGAGGATGTAAGCCTGCCCAGGCAAGTGGTGGGAGTCCGACCGTCCATGCTAATAAACCCTATTGGTTTCATTGGGCGGCAGGGCTTGAGATGTCCTTTCATCTCAATATCGGGTAAAAGTCCCACAAAATTGGAAGCAATGTCCCCAAAATGACCTTTACCATGTTGATGGGGACGTTAAACCTCAAATCAAACAAACAAACTGTTGTCCGGCTCAAACGGTGAAGTATACTTTAGAAAAATTAGTGTTCCCTTAATTATTTTGAACAGTACATTGTGTTTAATGTGATTGATTGGTTCCCGTGTATGATTTTGATTTGCTGTGTTTTATGTCTGATTATAAGAATGTTTCTTTTATATGTGTATCAGCTTTAAAAGATTAATCAGAGGTGGGCAAAACCCAGAGTAAAGAAAGTAAAGGGACAAAGGCAAAAAGTCGTGACAGCCCCAGGGGCAGTGGGTGTTAGAGCCCTCTGTGTCTTGCACATACAAAATATGAAAGGATTCTCTCCCTTCTAATGATTCAAGAATGGACAGTTGTCAGTTTCTGGCAAAAGCATGTGCAATGTACAGTAAAATTCCTATATTAAGACCACGTTTGGGACTGTTCAAAAGTGGTCTTAATGACCACTTTTGAACAGTCCCAAAGGTGGTCCCTGACCGCAGAAAACACAAAGACAGGGTGTTTTCAAAGCAGAATTAGCCTTAATTTTAGATGGGCTTAATAGCAGAATTTCACTGTATTACATATGAGCCTGCCCAGGAAAAGTGTGGATAGGTAAACTGACTGACTGGGTCAGATGTTTGACCCCACTGTGTCTTGGATATGCAACTTATGAAAAGATTCTCCTCCTTGCTTTGATTTAAGCCTTGTCCTGCTGAGCCCGGATATGTCTTATCTTTCAAACAATGAAGATCCAGATCAGATGGCTTCTGAAGAAGCTATCTGATCAGGATCTTCATTGTTTGTCATTCAGTTTATGAATTTGTTGCAATGATTTGCATCAAGAAATCTGATTGGTTGATAAGCAGTGGTGGGTGTGGCATATCTAAATATTCAGCAGATCAAGGGTTAAGAAGGGCATTTGTCACTTTGGGTGAAAGAAAGTACACTATGCTGGTTAAGCACTAAGTCTTATGTTTAGGCCTGCATAGGAAAAATGTGATATATAAAACAAATGTGTTTTTCCCCATTTTTTAGATCACCAACTCTAAACGGACATACTACCTCACTGCTGATACCTGTTCTGAGACTGATAGATGGGTCAGAGGTGAGTTGCCTTGCTTGATCATCTAAATTTAGATTTGAAGTATACATCTAAACCTCTTTATAACACTGATCAATATAACATGGCTTAAAGATGGATCCCAAAAAATATGGTCATTTTCGTTGCGGCTGCTTTTAGCGTGGTGCTATAAGAGTCCAATTTTCCATCTGTCCATTCGTCCATCCATCCATGTGTTCATTCATCAAGCCGTCATATTTGCGTCAACGCTAGCATTCACCCAAATGTTAAGCTCCATACAAACGTGACATAGCCCTTGCGGAATCCTTGCTCTATATAATCTGTAGATGTTTGTTTGGATATAACCTGTTTGTTTCTGCTTTGGACCCCAACAACAGTGTTATAAAGAGGTTGTGGTATGCTGATAGCTTTATGTCATTAGGGTTTCAAAGGGAGACAACATTTGCAGACAGGAATTTGCTTCCCAAGCTTATAAATCCTTCCCAAAGTTGGTCCATGGGATTCTGGAATATCCCTTTAAACTTTTCACCCTGCGTTTCTGAAGTGGACTCATCCATCTTGGAATTTTGAAACATCAAGTCTTGTAAGTAGGGGGTATAGTCAAACTCATGTACAGGTTGACAAATAGTCCAGATTATTACTATGAGCCACCTCATATGGTTCTACACTGTATGCTTAGGTATCAGTCAGTAACAGTTTACAAGGTCGAAAGGTTTAAAGACTGTCCATTATCAAATGAGAGGCATAACTGGTTAAGTAAAACTAGTCTTCCACTGGTCCATAGCTTCTCACTAACTACGGACTCAAACTTCAAGATCCAGTATTGCACAGTCATGTCCAACAACCCTTATGATAAAGCAGGATAGTTTTATTCCATTTCAATAGAATTTCCACCTTAAACAGTTTAATTCCTATATTAAGACAATTAACCTTTTGGAGTATTATTCTTTTAAGGGGAATGGCAACATCTGGCAGATTTTTCCGCCATTTTTCAAAGGAAGACAACTTTCGAGACTTCCTGTTCGCTTTTCTATTAGCCCTGTCCCACTGAGAAAGGGTCTACTCTTAAAGGAAAGAATTTGCTCCTCAGGAGCAAATTCTTTTCTTTAAGAGTTGACACCTATTGACATGGGAGACAAAAATACTTTTGAAGGAGTTGCCTCCCCTGATGGTGTATCCATTCCCCCTAAGACAACATTTTGGAGTAGTTACAACCCTTTCAATTGGTCCCAACGGTGGTCTCTGAATAGAGGACACTGGGTCTTAAAACACAAGAATAACCAAAACCTTTTAAATATGTTTTAAATACAGAATTAGTCAGTGGTTTACATTAGATCAAGCTAAAACATTGTAAATTGTTACACCATGGTTTGGGCCGGCCTCGGTAGCTCAGTCGGATGCGCGTCTGACTGGTGTTCAGGAGGATGCGGGTTTGATTACTGCCTGCTACATTCTTTCATGGAGATTGAGCATGAAATCTTTTCTACAGTCATCCTCTCCCTTCAGCTGATTCAAGAAGGGCAGTTGTCAGTTTCTGGCGAAAGAATGTGCACTGTACTGGTAAACCGCTTAAGTATAAGCCTGCCCAGGAAAAGTGTGGATAGGTAAATTGACTGGCTCAAAAATGACCTAAATAGTGTTGACTGGGTGGTTAAACTCCAAGACAAACAAACAAACACCATGGTGTGGAGTTACAAGGTTACAGTCCACCAAGTATTAGCAGAGTTATTCCCCTATCTGTAAACTTTTTATTTCCACTAATGTTTAACAAAGATTAAACCCCATCAAGTTCAAAGATGATTTATGGTTAGACCATGATGTTGAGAAGTGCAGTTACGAGGTTCCAGTCCACCAAATATTTATAATTTTGTGTCTGTTTGTTAACTTGTCTTTTCGTGCAAACTCCTCTTACTGTTAATTAGTATATGTGCTACATCTTTGTAAACATTTGTTTCCAGTTCTACAGAAGCAGCTAAAGCGACAGGCAACCAGTTTTTTATTGGACCAGGTGGAAACAAAAGCTGTCATCAAAGGCAACATAACTAAGGTAGGAAGAGCAAATTTATCAAAGGTAACATAACTGTTAGATAGGAAGAGCAAAGTCGCCTACAAATCTTTTAAAGAATGTTGTGGGACATTGCATACTGAATATTTCTAACAATAATTGTCTAAATTCAGGTGGTTATATTTTCACTTTCTGAACAGAGAAAAAGTCCTTTATTTTATTAATTTTGGAATAATGCTGTTGGTAGAGACTTGAGACTTTGAGTGATTTTTATCACACCTACCAAACCAAGAACTAGTGTGATTTACATTTCATTCAGGTTTTTGCGCATTATTCTTATTAAGTTTTAAGATGTAATCATATCGTATGTTTTGGCCATCATTCTTCAAAGGGAGACAACTTCCCAAAACAGTGGTACCGCTGGGTCCATTCGTTCAAAGCATCAACTCTGCAGTGGTCAAAATGTTAACTGTTTTAGCAAGAAAAAATATATAATACTACAGTATTTTGATGGAAAAATGTGAGTAGCTTTTGCAAATGCAAAAGCTGCTCTCATTCTTTCAGCAAAAATATTAACACATTTGCATATAACATCATATATAAGTTTTAGCAATAGTTTAACTAATAACATCATTATGTTTGAAGCTCATTTGAAACTATGCTTCTTTAATCTGTTTGCCAGAGGCTACAGGAAGGCATCTGATGGTTTCAATGGAAACAGATTTTTGCACTTTTTGTAATCTAGACAAACGCTTCAGTGTCCTATATGCATCTTTTTGGCTTTAATAGTTCAAGAAAATTTGAATCAACATGCATTTTATCTTTTAATAATGATTGTCTTTTGACTGTTTTTAGGTTAAGAATGGTATAACAAGAAAATGTTGGTGTGTTTTGATGGGGCGATACTTCTTGTATTACAAGTCACCCGCTAACAAGGTAGTGTAATTTCTAGTTTCCTAGACATCACACCCTCTTTATAACAATGTTGCTGGGGTCCAATTTTGAAACTGTATTAGTTAAACAGTCATGTTACAGTACTTGCTAAAAATGTAAAGATTATTTTGAAAAATGATCATTTATGGTTATTTTTCTTTATAATCAATATATTTTTGGGATACATCATTGAACCATGTTATATCTAAAGTGGTGTTATAATGAACAGTGTTATGGAGATGGTGTATTTTTTCTTCCAATAATGAATGTAAGAAATTTTCTATGTTCACTTTTGAACAGAAGAACTGGAACTAAGCATAATGCTACTGTAAAATAGCATGTTACATATATTCTTTATGGGACTCCGTGGCCTAGTAGGTAAGAGCACTGACTCTTAATCATTAGGCCTCACACCGCAGTGGTTCGAGCCTCGCTCGGGTCACGTGGGATGCCAAGTTCTGCAATGGAAGGTCATGTGGTTTTTCTCTGGATACTCCGCTTTTTGCCTACCTCTGATTGATAGTTGGATCTGGAAAGGGCCATAATACCAAAACCATAAATTGCATATACTGTAAAAATCCTTGCAATTCAGACACATTGAGGACTTACCAGAAATTTTCCAAAAAGTTTAACAAATTTGTTTGGATCCTAAATGTGCAGACGGAATGGTAAACAGTTTAGACCAGACTGCAGTCTGATCTGGGTCTGCACTGTTTACTTAGCCATGTCTGTCCCATTACTTAGGATTATTACAGTATCCTTCATTCACTAATTATGTCAGACAACAGAAAGTGGGGTAGATATATTGTTTTTGGTGTTGACACCATTAGCACTTGATTAAACACTGGTATTTGCTGTTTGAAGCATTATATCTCCTGAACACATGGATGGATTCTTACCAAAATTGCATGGTTACATCACTAGGATAGCAAAAAAACAGAGATTAGGTTTTGATGGCCTTGACCTTATTTTCAAAGACACAGGCTCCACATTACTGCCAAACTTTGGAAAAAAACAGCTTGCCTGCACCTTATCGCCTGAAACAATTAAGGAATTGTGGTCAACATTCGGTACAATATATTATTGCATTTTACCTAAAGTTTGATAAGATTTTGGTGACTTAATTTTGAAGGTCACACAAGTGCAGGGATAATTTTGCCCTGTCTGCTGTATATCTCCTGAACAAATTAATGAATTCTGCCCAAGTTTGATGTAATATATCAGCTCAACATACAAAAGACTTGATTAGATTTCGGTGACCTAAACCTGCTATTTAATCCATTGTATGCGGGGAAAACCCCTGATGGGGTACCATGGCAAACAGTGCAGTCCCAGATAATGTGCCGCAGAACGCGGCGTCTGATCAGGGCCTGCACTATTTGCTAACAGAATTTTCCATCAAAAATGGAATTAAAATGAAAAAATAGGCCTGAAACCCCTTATAATGACAAATGGACTTATCCAACATATAGCAATGGCAGAGTCAACCAGCATTCAATGGGTTAAAGACACATGGGTCCAAGCATTGTTCAATCATTTCTGGTCTGCACCATGTCTCTTCAAATGAATGAAGATTTCTGACCAAACTTGGTACGGTATATCATGGCAAGGTTCAACTTTGGTGACCTTGGCATCATTTTTAAGCTTACATTGTGTTTGGGGTCATATCTAAGGCGGGGCACAAAGTCATAGTTTTCTTCCAAAAACATTTCTGGTTAACGGTGTAGTCTAGAAACAGGTAAAGGAGGCACCGGTTTCTGAAATAAAGATCATTATTCAAACACATGGCCAGGGGATGTTGCTACCAGGGTGTAGATGTTCAAAGCATCATTAGCTTATCAAGTTCGTTAGTGGTCAAAATTTAACAATTCTAGCATTTATAACATCAGACACAGTAGGAATTTGCTGTAAAAATACTAGTATATTTGCATATTAGATGATCAGTGTTGTAGTGATATATGTTAACTGTGGACATTGTTAGTTTTGAACAACGATCTCCTAGAGTTTCAACCATATTTATGCTTGCTACCCTGTTTTTACGGTTTTTAATAGAAAATGGACAACACAGAAGAAGCAGTTGTGTCCGAAAATTTGTATTTGCAAGATAGACTGTATTTCCAAAAGAACAGGTAGACTAACGAGGAAATTTTCAACACTTCTAGCCTAATGTTGCTAGAGAATAAGTTAGGTTTCTAAAAATGGAAAGAATAAAAGTAAAATTCTAAAATGTTTCAACAAAATGTTAGATATCCAAAGATGATTTTTGAAAAATTAGGGTGGGTCACTCTGTGACAAGTTAGGAGAGATGTATTTGTCAGAAAGTGTGAAATTAGCAGATGGCATTCCAAAAGTATTTTTTTCCCATATTTATACCCCCGGCATACGAAGTATGCAATGGGGGTATATAGTTTTTGTCTTTTCCGTCTGTCTGTCTGTCCGTAAACAATTATTTTGTGTCAAAGATATCTCAGGAACTGCTTCACATAGAAACTTGAAATTTTGCACACATGATCAGTATGACTACTTGTATTGTGGGAAAGAAAATAAGGGCCAAGGAGTCGGGCCTTTTAGAGTTATTTCCCTTTGTAGTTTTCAGCTGAGGTGATGGCACTTGCCGGGGGTATACGTGCCCCACTGGGCACTTTTGTCTAGTTTTCAGCAAAAATAAGGCTTGACATTATATGTGGATCATCACATGAAATTTCCTGTGGCACTTGTGAGGTTAAGTTGTTCCATTCTTTATCAACTCTTTTGCAGACACCATTTGGTCAGATTCACCTGCAGGATGCCCGTCTGGAGGAGATTGACATTGCCACAGACTCGGACGAGGAAACAGAAGCTGCTAAAACTAACAAACATGTGATTGTGATCTGGCCACCTTATCAGGGCCCTACCTACCTCATACTACCTACGAAACAAGAAAAAGTAGGTTGCTGGGAAACCAGAAGTTGTGATTATTTTAGATCTGATGGTGAAGTACATACATGTACATGCAGAAAAAAAAAGTTGAGAAAAAAAGGTCTGCCTACTGTTGTCTGTCTGAAAAGTGTACAACAGCTAAATATATTAGTATATGCTGTTATCCAGGGACTAAGTGACTGCATGTGACATTGTGGTTTTTGCCCTTCCAGAGTCGGTAGCTTTCTCCAGGAACTCCAGTTTCTTCCACAGTAGACATCAACATCTTCATCTTGGAGAATGCATTTATATTTTTTTGTTTTCTGTATAATAAAAGTAGAGATATTTAATACTTAAGATTCCATGAAAAACTGGATCTGAAAATGTTGTCTGTTTATGTCGTCTGATGCATCTTCTTGCAAACTTTTCAAACATATTTTTGCATACAGGCAAAAAGTGTGAACCCTGATCAGACTGCTCCTAGTCTGATCTGGATCCACACTTTTTGTAAAGTTACCAGCAGATGACAGTGTAGACAACAATTTTTGTGATTGGCATGTTATGGTCACATGCTGCAATCACTTTCTGATGGAAAAGAGAAATTCTTAAGAAATGGGATCAGTGTGTCTGTTTTTAAAGTTTATCCCTTTTAAAATGGAATTCAGATTACAGGAAGCAAATTCTTCCTTTCAACAATGGTGTTCCATGAAAAAGGAGACCAGTTATATTCAATTTTTAGTTTTGTCTTACATTTGTCCAGAGTCATTAACTTTCAGTATGAAAAACAAGCAAGTTAAATAGTGTCAGTGAAAGACCAGACTGATAGAAAGATCTGAAAAGCTGAGACCGAACCATAATTGTTACTGTAGATTCATTCACCAGGACCTAGGTTTTGATAAATCAGTCTCTAGCTCTCACTAAACAGGTAAACTTGGTTACACTATCCTCTGCAACTTCTGCAGAGAAAATAAATCTGGATGGGCATTCCAATCTCTTTCGGTATAGCATAAGAAAAAAAAAAAACATGTAAATGTCAGTTCTTGCATTCTTGCAGTGGGGGTCTGAAAAGACGGTGAGTGGTGATTTCTGCAGCACCTAACGGGGGATAACGTCATTCATTTGGTCACTGGCAGTACCTTTTAGACCTTTGTACAAGAATACAAGTTTACTGTCTCACACCCCCCTCCTTTTCTTGAGAGACTCCCATCTTAATTTACTTTGTTTCAGTCATACTTCCAGTTCCAGAGTAATAACTGCAAGTTAGTTCTTCTTGAAGTACCACTCCTTGGGGACCCCAAACGTAACTACCATATGCCAAAACAGAATGAACAAGTCCTTTATGTGCTGCCTCTTTTACATCCTGTGAACATTGCTTAACAAACTATTTAGAGGTCAAAATATAAACTGTTATCTAATACAGTGGTATTTTTGCTGAAAAAAGGTTGGTACTGAACGGTTGAAGTTTTAACATAATGTTGACTAATTGTAATAAATACTGAATTGTCTGTTTCTAGGATTCATGGCTGTACCATCTGACAGTAGCTGCTGGTGGTGGGACAGGCAATGTGGGTACTCATTTTGAACAACTCATAGCCAAGCTTATGGAGTGTGATGGAGACCATAGTAAGTCTTTAAGCTTTCAGATTAAGATATGGGTAACCAGCATAAAGTTTGGCCCCCGCCCATCGGAGTTTGAAGAAATAGATTGGGTTGCATGATGCCTCCACACAGAACAGAAACTGACTGCACCGCAGCACTGGTAAACTGCTTAGAAGGACTAAGACTGCCCAGGCAAAGTGGTGCAAGTCAAACTGTTCACTGTGTATAGACCTTATTGGTTTCATTAGGCGGTAGGGCTTGAGATGTCATTTCATCTCAGTGTCTGGTAAAAGTCCCATGAAATTGTAAGCAGCGCCTCCAAAATGACCTAAATAGTGTTGAAGGGGACGTTAAACCTCAATTCAAATAAACAAACCAGAATGAAGTAAGCAACCACAACTGGGAAGTGCATTTCCTGGTGTGTGAATTCTGTTGTGAGAGGAGAAGAATGAAAAATACTGATGGGTCTCATTTTTAATACTGCAGGAAAATTACTGAAATTTGACCAGCTAAAATAAAGACCTATAACTCTTATCTTGCTGTCCACGACAACCCCTATCTTTGCAAACAGTGTAGATCCAGATCAGATGGCTTCTGAAGAAGCCATCTGATCAGGATCTACAATGTTCGGCATTCATTTTATGAATTTGTAGCAATAAATTACATCAAGTAATTTGATTGGTTGACAGACAGAAATGGGTGTGGCTTACATGAATATTCAGCAAGATAAGGGTTAATACATATCCAAAATGTTTCTGTTCTTTCTTGGCATTTTCTACACCCAGTCCCATCTTCTGGTTGATAGTCAGTAAGGGGTGTCGCAAAATTAATTTATTCAGCAGGATAATGTTAATTTTTATATGGTTTAACTTCATTGGTCAGTGATGCTCATATGACCAACAGCAGTGAAGCTTGCTGCTGTATTGTATACCCTTATCCTGCTGAATAAATTAGTTTAGCCACTGCCATTTCTGGTTATCAACCAATCAAATTACTTGATATAATATATTTATTCAAATTTGCAAACTGAATGACAAACAATGTAGATCCTGATCTGGATCTACATTGTTTGTAAAGATAGGGGTTTTCTTATTCAGCAGGATAAAGGTTAACTTTGGGTAACTGACAAAAAAAAACAAAAAACAAAAAAAAAACAACAAAAACATTCACATGATATTCTCAGTGTCATGGATAAATTATAATCTTTACTTTTCAGGTTCAGTATTTTGGAAACATCCTGTTTTGTTACACTCGAAAGAACCTATAAACAGTCCCCTCACTACTTTGCCGTCAGAAGATCTCCAACACAAAGCTGTGGAGTTGTTCAAGGTGGTCCATCAGTTTATGTCATCCATGATAGAGTCCCACACACTAGAGTTACATGTTCATATGGCTCAGACTATACTTCACAGGTGTATACTAGACCCACCATTACAGAATGAACTGTTCTGTCATCTCATCAAACAAACATCGAGACATCCTATACAGAACAGATCTACTGTACAGGTAATTATTAATTATCATAATTATTTGTACTGAATGGAATGTTCCACCTTATGTTTAGCATGGGTCTATTTCAAAATGTTGGAGTCAGGGTGTTTATGTTATGTTGTAATATATTTGGAAATCGGCTGAACTTTTTGCAAATAGCGGTGGCACTGTCGGCCACAGCACTCTGGGGCATCTGATCTGGGCATGCACTGTTTGCCAATAAAACATTTTGGGCTTCCTGCATAAAATTGGTTAATTAACTGCGATAGAATAGCATTAGCCAAAACTATGTGCTTCACATAGATAAGCAACTAGACAGAATAGCATTCAAATAGCCAAAACTGAGTGCTTCAGACAGATAAGGAACTCGATAGAATATCATTCATATAGCCAAAACTGTGCTTCACACAGATAAGGAACTCGATAGAATAATAGTCATATAGCCAAAACTTTGTGGTTCACAAAGATAAGCAACATTTTTATACCCAAAAATGTCTTTCATACAGATAAGCAAATCAATAGAATAGCATTCATGTAGCCAAAACTCTGTGCTTCACACAGATAAGTAACATTCATGTAGCCAAAACTGTGCTTCACACAGATAAGGAACTTGATAGAATAGCATTTATATAGCCAAAACTGTGTGCTTCACACAGATAAGCAGCATTCATATGGCCAAAACTTTCTGCTTCACACAGATAAGAAACTTGATAGAAATGCATTTATGTAACCAAAACTGTGCTTCACACAGATAAGAAACTCAATAAAATAGCATTCAGGTAGCCAAAACTGTGTGCTTCACACATAAGCAACATTCATATAGCCAAAACTGTGTGCTTCACACAGATAAGAAACCTGACAGAATAGCATTCATATAGCCAAAAACAGATAAGAAACCTGATAGATTAGCATCTATGTAGCCAAAAGAACTCGATAGAATAGCTTTCAGACAGCCAAAACTGTGTGCTTCACTCAGATAAAACATGACTAAACTTCGGTTGTCTTGTAAAGATTCTGCAAAGGTACTTTTGTCTCCCATGTCAATTGGGGTTAGCTCTTAAAGGAAAGCATTTGCTCTTGAGGGCTTATAGAAAAGTGAACAAGAAGTCCCAAAAGTTGTCTCCCTTTGAAAAATGGCAGAAAAATCTGCCAGGTGTTCTCATTCCCCTAAAATAGGGTTACTTTCCATCCCTTCCTTTATAAGGAATGCTGGTTTCTTTACAATAACTACTAGTTCTGAGTATTTTGGGGCTATTTTCATATACTTCTTCTCATGTCATTTTTCTTTTGTTTCAGAATCTTTTATTATGCGGAAAACATTCCTGGTACATGTGTCATGCCTCAGCTACCTCACCGAGTAACTCTGTCCTTGACCTCACTGCCGAGTCGAAACTAAACCCATCCCAGTTTGTCATAATTCAGGGATGGCAACTCCTGTCTCTGTGTGTGTCATTGTTCATGCCAAAACAAAGTGTGATGTGGCTTCTTAAAGTTCATCTACACAGGAATGCTGATCCAAGGTAAGAACTTGTTGGTTCAGCGATCAGTTATCGTCCATTTATCCCCATTCTGCACCTCTTCCTCTATTAGTATGGTGTTGGGGGAGTGCGGTGTGTGGGGAGGGGCTCTCATGGGGTCAGGCATAGTGTAGTGTTCATATGATAAAACTGAATGTATTCAACCTATGGCTTATTAATTAGTGCCCGATAGCAATCCAAATAATAAAGTGGTCGTAAGCCCTGTCCTGCTGGATCAATTAATTTTGCCTCACCAATTTCTGGTTATCAACCAATGCAAACATTTGATATGATTTGTTCCTATAAATACACAAACTGAATGACAAACAGTGAAAATCCAGATCAGATGGCTTCTAAGAAGCCATCTGATCTGGATCTTCACTGTTTGGAAAGGTAGAGAATATCATGGTTAATCAAAATTTGGTAATTTTCACTGTTCAGTCATACATAAAGAATGTCAAGCGTAAGAGTTTAATTCATCAACTTCCATGCACCCAACATGTACGAGGATATGACTTGTTGAAAACACTAAAAACACTGCTATGTATGATCAAAGTTTAACTATATGTTAACTAACAGTGTTATTAGTTTTATCTGGAACTAAGTTTATGGCTGAAGTTTGTTTGTTTGTTTTGTTTGTATTGGAGTTTTACGGCCCATTCAACACTATTTAGGTCATTTTTGAGCCGGTCAGTTTACCTATCAACATTTTCCTGGGCAGGCTTATACGTAAGCGGTTAACCAGTACAGTGCACATTCTTTCGCCAGAAACTGACAACTGCCCTTCTTGAATCAGGGGAAGGGAGAGAATGACCGTAGAAAAGATTTCATGATCAATCACATGAAAGAATGTTGCCGACCCCGGCGGGAGTCGAACCCGCGTCCTCCTGATCACCAATCAGACGCGCATCCGACTGAGCCACTGAGACCAGCTATGGCTGAAGTAACCTGACATTTACAAGAGAGTAGCCTGTTCTTAAATTATATCTACCATAAAATACTAAAAATTTGGACACATTGCTGACTTGCTGTAATTCTCCTAAAGTTTTAACAAATTTGTTTCATGTTTCAGCAAGGAGACGGAATGGCAAACAGTGTAGACCCTGATCAGACTGCTCCTTCAGGAGCAGTCTGATCTTGGTCTGCACTGTTTGCTTTGGCATATCTGTCAAAATACCTAGGATCATTATGGTAGCTGAAATTATTTCAGGTCAGATATTGGGAAGTATGCAATATTTTGTCAACGAGCAATGGATAGAACAGTATTAAAAGGATTACGAGTAGCCAAACCTTCCAGAATGGAGGTGATGTCAATATTACTACGCCATCCCTACCATCATTCTCAACCAATCAGCATTCCTGTACATTTCCTTAATAATAGTTACCAGGTGAGTTGCTGCCTTTAATATAGAACAGAACAGAACAAAACTTTATTTGAAAATCTCCAGACACCTATATCTATCATAATAGTATACAAAAGTATACAAATGCACAAACAAATGGTTATGTGAAGATATGACAAAGGTTTGAAAGAAGATTATGTTGCGGTGAGACAGTGATTCTAGTTACACCTGTGGACACAAAAGCGTTCAAACTTTGATGAGCTTCATTTCATTCTGACTTGAAACATCATTCAATATATCCTGACATCATATCAGTCAACTGCCAGACAGAAATAAATTCAAAACACAATGTGATGTACATTTCATTGCTGACTCCTGCAATGTCCAATCAAAATACATCCCAAATGTCAATCAGAAATTGTTTGCCAAAATGAGACCAATCAATTGCTTGATTTAGTTTTAGAATTCTTTGATGACTGGCATTTGCTTGTCAAACTAACATGATGCAAAGCAATACATTGAAAGTTATTTCACAGCAGTTTTAACGCTTTTGTGTCCACAGGTGTAGCGCAGCTGTCTTTTTGCATTCAGTAGCAGTGAAGTTGTAGTATGCTGCTTGACTTTTTGACGTGTGGATAACTAGGATATTTTTGGGATACATTTTTTTATTTCTCTATTGAACCATAATGTCGATTTTAACAAATGCCCACAGCATATGTTTGTATTAACCCTTGTCCTGCTGAGCCCGGATATGCGTTATTTTCCAAACAATGAAGATCCAGATTAGATGGCTTCTGACGAAGCCATCTGATCAGGATCTACATTGTTTGCCATCCAGTTTATGAATTTGTTGCAATAATTTGCATCAAGTAATCTGACTGGCTGATAATCAGTAGTGGGTGTGACATATTTAAATATTCAGCAGGACAAGGGTTAATAAATAAAGAAAATGATGTCTCAATTATCCTCATAATTACTTCTTATCTGGAGCGACTTTGTTACACTGGTTGTATACAGTCAAACTTCCATAACATCTTTTCGACCATGAATCATCACGATAACCCACCCTTGTGACATAGTGCAAACTTTCATTTTTCCAAAATGGCCACTCTTCCAATGAAAATTTGTGATATTTTCCTTATTTATACTCCGAACATATAGGTTGTGGGTGCTCGTTAGAACCGCCTCATAGAGGCCGTTCTAACGAGTACCCACAACCTATGTCTTGGAGCAGAAATAGGAAAAATAATGTATACCCCTGTAAACCCCAGTTTTCTCTATATAAAGTGGGGTTTAGGGGGGTGTTCATTTCACGGACTTGTTCACGTGATGGTTTGTTTGAGATAGGGGTAGTTTGAACCACTGAAGGTAATCATAGCACTAAGTCATGAGGCATAAGGATATCTTTATGATCTTGTATAAAATGGATGAAGTTATGTTGTGTTTGCTCATTAGAATCACCTCATTAAGATGATTCTAATGAGTATACACAACATATAAATTCCTATATCAAGACCACCTTTGGGACTATTCAAAAGTGGTCTTTAAGACCACTTTTGAACAGTCCCAAAGGTTTGAACAGTCCAGAAGGTGGTCTCTGATCAGAAGACACTGTGTATAGAGAACACAATGGAAGAATAACTGAACCTTCCTATAAAAGCTTTTTAAAGCACAATAAGTCTAATTTTCGGTGCTTTTTATAGTGGAATTTCACTGTACCTTGTCATGATGACAGCATGAAAACCTCCCTTATTTAACCTAAATATATACAGTCAAACTTCAATGGCTCGAACACCTTTGGGACCACGAAAATATGTTCGAGGCTGGGGTAGTTCGAGTCACTGAGGGTTACTGTCAGGAAGCATAAATGGGTTAATTTAGGGACATTTTTTCGATGTATATAATGAAATGTATGTTGTGTGTACTCATTAGAATCGCCTCTTGAGGCGATTCTAATGAGTACACACAGCATACATGTGCAAGATAAAAGTCGGAAATCTACTTAATTTTCCTGCATTATTGCCTATGTAGAGGAATTCCCTAGGGACTCAAGAATGGGGTTTGACTCAGCCATGGTAAACGAGCCATGGGTGTTCGAGCCATTGACGTTCTAGTGTATTTGGAGCTATTGGAAGAATAAACTAGGGACTCAAGAACTAGTTTGAATTAACCATAGTATAAGAGAAATCTGTGTTTGAGTTATTGAAGTTTCACTGTATTTAAAGTTATTAAGAGGAATGGGAACACCTTCAGAGACGGCAACTTCAGCAAAAGTATTTTTGTCCCCATGACAATAGGGGTCAGCTTTTAAGAGAAAGCACTCGGTCCTGAGGAGCAAATTCTTTCCTTTAAGAGTAAACCCCTTTTTCCATGGACAGAGTTTATAGAAAAGCGAACAGGAAGTCCTGAAAGTTGCCCCCCCTTTGAAAAATGGGAAAAAAATCTGCCTGGTTTTCCCATTCCCATTAATAGACATATCTTTTTGAAAGCTTACCTTGATACTGCTTTGACTTTTCAGGTTGTAAGTTTCGATGGATCTACAACTATACAAGAGTTTATCCTGACCCTGGGCAGGTCCCTGGGGGTGCAAGATTGTTCCAGGTCGGGTTTCGCTCTCTTCTCTGATGACCCTAGGGGAGGAGATGTAGAAACATGTCTACAAAATCACATAAAGGTACTATGCCACACATTTACATGACTATTTAAACAAAAATGTAATGCCCCCACCCATCAGGGCTTTGAGAAATAGATTGGGCTCCATGGTGCTACCACGCAGAGCTGAAACTGACTGAACATGGGTACTGGTAAACCGCTTAGAAGGTCTAAGCCATCCCAGGCAAAGTGATGCAAGTCGGACCATCCCTGCATATAAAGCCTGGCTGTTTGTTAAGGCAGAAGGACCTGAGATATCATTTCATCTCATTGTTTGGTAAACGTCCCACAAAATTGGAAGCATTGTCTCCCAAATGACCTAAATAGTGTTGACAGGGATATTAAGCCTCAACTCAAACAAACAAATGAAAATGTTCTAAATAAATATTCCAGATTCATACATGCAAAAAAACATACCCTGCCTTCACATCACGTGAACAAGTCCGTGAAATGAGGACACCCCTAAACCCCACTTTATATAGAGAAAACTGGTGTTTACGGGGGGTTATTCATTAATTTTCTTATTTCTGCTCCAAGACATAGGTTGTAGGTACTCGTTAGAACCGCCTCAATGGGGCGGTTCTAAGGAGCACCCACAACGTATGTTTGCAGTACAAATAAGATATATATCACGGATTTTCATCAGAAAAATAACCATTTTGCAGATGTGAAAAAATACTCTATGTCGCACGGGTGTGTTATCGTAATGCAAGTACAGGAATATACTGAAAATAATTAGATGTTAACCCTTTAATCACTTACCATGGCAAGCAGATGACATTTTAAAAGTTTTTTCTCATGTTCAGAGAAAATAAGGCTTCATAATACATAATGATTTTGTTTTGCCTGCCCAGGAAAAGTGGTTGGGGTGAACTGACAGGCTCTACAGACCTAAATAGTGTTGACTGGGCCATAAAACACGAAACAGACAAAACAAACAAACACATTCAGAAGAGCAAAGCTTTTCTTTCAAAAATTGTATTTCATCACAGTGTGGATTATATTTTCTTGTCCTTTCCGATCATTGATTCCACTGTGGACTTTGACAATATTTGAGGGTCACTGATGAGGCCTAAATGGGTGAAACTAGCTAATCTGGCCAAGAAACACTTGCACATTTCTACACTTTCCATTTCGGAAGTGAATTCCATGCTTCCAAGGGATTATCCTTCTCAGAACATTTTAAAGCAACACTTCATAATTCTTTATGCCAAAGATAATATTAACCCATAAAATGCCAATCATGACAATTGTCGTCTGCTTTGTTTTCTGCCGGTTACTTTAAAACTCATTATTTGCAAACAGTGTGGACCCAGATCAGACTGCTCCTAGAGGAGCAGTCTGATCTGGGTCCACACTGTTTGCATGTATGCAAAATATTTTCAAAAAAGTTTGTAAGAAGATTCAGCAGACGACATAAGCAGATAACATTTTCAAATGTAGTTTTTCCCGGCTTTTAAGGGTTAAGAACTAATCCTGTTCTCTGTTTCAGGTGTGTGATGTGATATCAAAGTGGGAGGAGGCATTTCGTGATAGTCACTCAGGAAAACTGGACACCAGTAAAACTATAAGACTCCTCTACAAAAATAGGTAAGTACAATCGAGTTTTGTCCCTTAAATCCTAGTGGTTTCTTTTGACACTAAAGAAGCCTCAGTGGTGCAGTGGTTACGCTACTCGCCTTGTAAACCAGGGATTGCAGGATCGATCCCGGGCTTCTCCAGACTTTCGGACGAGTCTTTAAACCGAGGTCCCGTCTCCGTATGACCTTAGCTGTTGGTGGGACGTAAAACTAAAACTCACTCACTCACTCTTTTGACACTAAGGCTTGAGAAGTCCTTTCATCTCAATGTCTGTAATAGTCCTATAAAATCAGAAGCAGCATCTCCAACATGACTAAGAGAGTGTTGACAGGGATGTAAAACCTCAACACAAATAAACAAAACAGTTCAGCTTCATCTTCTGGACTAACACTAGCAACAGTGTTAATCATAGGTGCTTTGCATCTTGTTTTGTCGAAAAACCTATATTCCAACACAGTGTGCCTAAATAGGCAATAGAAAATAACTGTTTTATTCTACAACAAATCACGGCAGCGAAGAGCGTGACAAGTAAGGTCATTAAAAACTGCAAATTTATGAAGTCACTAGTCGATTTTCTTGATGTTGGACGTTGTAACGTCGTATTCTCGCATCGAAACCGTTAGAAAAGGATATAAATGCATGTGTTTCAGTCGATAATTTTAGCAGGATTTCTTCTAACAATGGCAAAAAGTTGTGAGATTTTGAACGAAACAACAACATTATTGCCGATTTTTAGCCTGCTAGAGTCGAAATAAATCAGCTCTTGTTGGTCAGTTGTAAGTAGACAAATCACGCACGCTACAGTTTGTCGGTCAGTTGTAGGTAGACAAATCACGCGCGCTACGCGCTCCTGATTTGATCTACTTTACTCGTGACCTCCAAATTGTGATTTATTACTCAACAGATCACAGTTAGAGCTGATCTATTTCTTAAGTAAATAAGAGCCATATCTTGAGAAAACCTGTTTATGTCATTTACAAACAATAAAGGTGCAGATCAGCCTGTGATAGTACAGGTACAATAGTTGTAGTTCCTATTCCTGAAATTTCAAGGCTTGCTTTTAAGGGGAATGGGAATAACTGGCAGATTTTCCGCATTTTTCAAAGGGAGACAACTTTTGGGACTTCTGTTTGCTTTTCTTTTAGCTCTGTCCCATGGTAAAAGGGGTCTACAAACTATTTACATGGGAGAAAAAAATACTTTTGCAGGAGTTGCCTCCCCCTGAAGGTGTTCCCATTCCCCTTAATTGTAGCTGAGCAGGTGCCAGTTGTTCATAACTAAAAACGTGGTTAGTTAAAGTTTCATTAAAACTTTATCAGCTCCCCGCCCATCGGGGCTTGAAGAAATATATGGGCAGCACGATGCTTTCACCCAGAGCTAAGTCCGACCCGCACACGAGTACTGGTAAACCGCTTAAAGGATCTAAGCCTGCCCAGGCAAAGTGGTACAAGTTGGACGGTCCATGCTTATAAACCCTATTGGTTTCATTGGGCAACAGGGCTTGAGATGTCATTTCATCTCAACGTCGGGTAAAAGTCCCACAAAATTGGAAGCAACGTCTCCAAAATGACCTTTACAGTGTTGATGGGGACGTTAAACCTCAAATCAAACAAATCAAATCATTAAAACTTTGATCATTTAATGTGGCAAATATGCTATTATATTTGAAAAAAAGCAACTTTTGCAAATGTAAAAGCTGCTCTCATTTCTTCAACTAAAATAACACTATATTAGAATTGTAGTGGCTAGAACTGTTAACAATTTGACCACAAATAAGCTCGCTAAGCAAACAATGCTATGAACAGCTGGCCCAGATCATTTTAAGGGGAATGGGAACACCTTCAGGGGAGGCAACTCCTGCAAAAGTATTTTTGTCTCCCATGTCAATAGGGGTCAACTCTTAAAGGAAAGAATTTGCTCCTCAGGAGCAAATTCTTTCTTTTAAGAGTAGACCCCTTTTTCATTTGGACAGGGCTTATAGAAAAGTGAAAAGGAAGTCCCGAAAGTTGTCTCCCTTTGAAAAATGGCGGACAAATCTGCCAGGTGTTCCCATTTCCCTTAAAAGACAGTTTTTCTCCTGATCCAGCCCAAATCTGACAGTCTTTCAATGGCACTGATTATTTCTTTCACAGGTTGTATTTCAAAAGTACTAGTCGACTGGAGACCGAAAAAGAGAAGTTATTACTGACATATCAGGTCAACGAAGAAATTATCTCAGGGAGATTTCCACTGAACAGGGACCTAGCACTGGAGCTGGCCTCCTTAATGGCACAGGTAAGAAAATTATCCCAGGGAGATTTCTACTTAACAGGGACCTAGCACTGGAGCTGGCCTCCTTAATGGCACAGGTAAGAAAATTATCCCAGGGAGATTTCCACCGAACAGGGACCTAGCACTGGAGCTGGCCTCCTTAATGGCACAGGTAAGAAAATTATCCCTGAACAGGAGCTTAACACTGAAGCTGGCCTCCTTAATGGCACAGGTAAGAAAATTATCTCAATGAGATTTCTACAGAACAGGGACCCAGTGCTGGAGCTGGATATGAAAATTATCTCAAGATTTCTACAGAACAGAGACCTAGCCCTGGAGCTCCCCTCCATACTAGCACAGGTAAGAAAATTATCTCAAGGAGATTTCAACAGAACAGGGACCTAACACTGGAGCTTGCCTCCTTAATGACACAAATTAAAACAGCATCACAGGGAGATTTCCACTCAACTGGGACCTTGGGGTTCCATCCCAGGCTGTAGCAGCATTCACTAAAAATGATCATGGAATATTTTTAGGGTCATTCTTGAACTTGCAAGTTGATTTATTTGTTAGCTACTGAAGAAAGAATGTGCATTGTACCGGTAATTGCAAAAGTTCTAAACCTGCCCAGGAAGTGTGTTGGCTCAACATAACATTTATAATGTTTAATGAGCTGTAAAACTCTTTTAACAATCTCATTTTGAAACAGTTTTGTCAAAGCAGTAAAAAATCTACCGTAATTCCCTGTGTATACCACACACTCATCTATAACACGCACCTAAATTCTGAGTCCAAGATATGTGAGAAAAAGGTATTCCCGTCTAAAACACGCACATGCTTTTCCCCAGTATCACAGAATGCTTTTCTCAGACGCCATTTTGATTGAAAATGAAAGTACACGAATTTTGATTGGCTACTATCAAAATAGGCTGACTGGTTATAGGTATATTTCCCAGTAGTGCTAGAATAGAATAGTGGTTAGTTTCTCTCTTGCAGCATAGGCAGTTCTCCCTTTACCCATAACGGTGGTGTGTGACAAGGTGACATTCTAAAGGTGCGGTTATTCATTTGTTATGAAAGATGACAATGCGTTTTCCCAGTTTTCTTTTACAAGGAAAGACAGAAACAGGTTTCTTTCCAAAGGTAAACTTGTGACAACATGCCTCAAAGGCAGGTGCTCCATAGCGAAATTAAAGGTATCTACAGGTAGATTGAGTAGTTTGACACCTCTGGTTATTCACACGTTCTCTATGCTAATCCCGTAATTAACACCTTCTCAGCGTGAGTCAAACATCTCACTCAATTAAAAAAGCCCATTTTGCATTTACTGTTAATAAAACGGTGATTCATGCCTGACTTCAAGGAACCCGATGTCCTGTGCAATTTGGAACTTTGTTGACATACATTAACTATCATAATTAATACTATAAGTATTATTATTAATAATAATATTATTATTTTTATTATTATTATTATTAGAATGTTTCAAAAAATGCAGAATTTCTGTATTTCCAACCAACCACTGTTTTGTGACCAGTCTATTCAGATTCAGCAAATTAGTTCATTACGTAAATTTGGGTATACCTTCCTGTCAAAATGTTGAAAATATGGAAACAATTTTTGTGCTAATAAAAGGTAATATGGATGAAAGGTTGATGTCTGAGATAGGAATATTGATTGCATTTGTTATTTGTATGAATGATTCAATGAATTAATATGTCAAACGAACTTTATGAGGGTTCCAAAGTGTCACACTGTATTTGCAGACATGATAAGTTTTGAAAATAAAAATGAGGGAGACAGCGCATTCGAGGAGGATTAGCGAGCCCCAAAGGCAAGCTCCCAGGATAGGCTAGAAAATGGTGCATTCTGAGAGCTTTTTGAACATTTTGTTGTTTATTCTTTACACTCCTGTTCATGGATAGATAACTAATAAATATTTTTAAAATCATTTCCTTGGGAAGGTGCCTTCAAACTAACACCTAACCTTACCAGTGACCCCCCCCACCTACCCCCATCCCAAATACACCCCAGGTGTATAATGTTACAGCACAAGAGCATATCTTATCATTTATGCCCAGGTAGATAGATAGATACACCCGGACCTCGTTATAGCACGATTCTTTACAGCACAAATTCAGATACAGCACGGTTTTGCTTTGGACCCCAAATTATCCCCAGCTAACATTTATAAATATAATCCACGGTTACTATCAAGTTTCAAGCACAACAACTTTATTCCCCTCCGACTTTTAAGTGCGGAAATACGGTAGATACTAATGTACTTGTCACGGTCAATAACGGTACTTTTTCAAGTTCAAGTTAATTGCAGACATGTCATAACAGCTTGTCTAATCAGCAATTAAAGATACCGATATTTATATAAACTTATCACGCATGATTAACACGAGCTGCAGCCGATTTACACAAAAGATCAAAATTGTCAGCTTAGCGAGATAAGAGAATAAAGAATGCAGATTAGTTTATAATTTAATGATCCAGCCACAAGACGAGGACCCCTCCATCCAAAACTTTCACGCCCGCTCAACAAGCAAGTTCAAGGCGAACATCAAAGATCTCCGCCGCCAAAATCGCCATTAAATCCACCGTCCACAAACCGCCGCTACCGTTTTTCTGCACGCGATCGGTAAATGACTTCATCCGACCCCAGCAACCCCGCACGTGTTTAATGTCATTGTTTTATTTTATTTTAATGGGACGTATTTCTTTCATAAAAATGTTTGCAACCGGTAAAAACGGTTGTGGGTAGAGCTGGGTAGAGAATGGCGCCTTGCACATTTCCAGACTTATCCCCGGAAGCTCCGTGTCAATCACCAACAACAGCACACAGATGTGTTTTACATACATTAAAGCGTTCAACTTTTCCCGCCAAGCATCTGCTATTTTGGCGCCAAAACATAACCATGCATGAGACAGCAGAATAGTCCGTTTTAATTATGCATGCATCTACCGTTAGATGTATCTAAACGTCTTAGGAGCGATTACATCATTTTCACATTAATTGTGGATTAAATTTAAATTGTGATTGGGAGATTAATGCAAATTAGAGACATAATCTTATTTTCACACCTTGTCACGCGGAAGAGTGTAGGCTTATCGAGAGCACTGGAGGCTTGTGTTTACAGTGTAATATTAGAATAGACTGATGGATGACAAATACGGTTGGAGTTTATTACACTATTCGGTTAACAAACACGGCCCGTTGGTTGAAGGAAATTAACCGTTATGATTTACTTTCATTTTTGCAAACTTCAAGAAACGACTGTTTTAATAATAATAATAATAATAATAATAATAGACTTTATTTTAGACTTTATTTTACGAGGGTAACACAATTAGTACAACTAATCTCCCTTGTGGCCCTCAATATTTACAAATCATACAACAAAGAGAAACATGTTTAATATGAGAATTTGGACAATGATCACTCTCTCAGACATCTCAGACATTTGTAATGACTGGTTGAATAGACAAATTTATGAACAAACAAATAATAATAAAAATGGTGTTAATTATGAGCTGAATGAACAAATCATCAGCTGGATGAATGAATGATTCCATGGATGAATGGATGGACAAGTGAATGAATGAATCAACCAATCAGTCAATCAGCCAATCACCCGACCAGTGAATCTGATGGAGCCATGAATGAATGGTTCCTTAAATGAATGAATGGATAATTTGAGAACATTTCATTTATGTATTCTGGAGTAATTCCATTTGAAACCTTATACATGAACTTAGCTTTCCTGAAAAAGACTCTTTCAGACAAAGACAAAATCTTTAAATCATTCATAGACTGGTAAACATTTTCCACATTCATTTGTTAATGCCCATCTGCAGGTGTGGAACCGTGTTTTAATCCCCATTAATACTGGACAGTGCATTAATTATTATCAGTTTTACTCACGGATTAACTCGGTTACTTCCACTGGATTTCACACATGAAAATACAAGCGCAGCTTTTCAAAAATTGCCCTAAAACGGTATATTCATTTTTCCGGGAGTTTGATCCTGAATTTCTGGAGGCGTGAGAAAAGCTATTTTTTCGGGAGTCTCCCGCGATTTTCGGGAGACTTAACATGTCTGGTATTTGTAATGGGTTTTCGTGACCTGCCGACTTTTCGAGAAAAACAATGTCATTACTATGCCATTGAATTACACGCAGGGGATTTTTTCACTGTTTTCTGGGTGAAAAAAGTGCATGGTTTACACAGGGAATTACGGTAAGAGTAAACTTTTTTGGCAAATCTTAGAGTAAACGATGTTAACAGTCATGTGAACTCAAGTTTGCAAAATTTGAATTGGAATTAACATGGTTTTTCACATAGTTTTCTCTAAGAATTAATGATTTCATGGACATCTCATCCTACCTCTAGATAAGGAAGAGTACAGAGTATATTTTCTGTTGTTTTTAGCTCAACGTCACGAGGTGAGCTTTTGGGATCAAATTTTGTTCATCGTCCGTTGTGCGTGCATCCGTCCGTGCGGCCGTGCGTGCGTAAACAATTTCTTCAAACGACATCTCCTCCTAAACCACTGATCAGATTTTGACCAAACTTCACAGGAATGATCCTTAAGTGGTCCCCTTTCAAAGTTGTTCAAATGGTTCCAATCCGTTGCACATCTAGGTCACAGGAGCCAAAAATAGATTTTTTTTACCGAAAACTTAAAAAATCTTCTTCTCTGAAACCACAAGGCCCAGGTCTTTGATATTTGGTATGAAGGTTCATCTAGTGGACCCCTACCAAGATTGGTTTTACATGGGCTTATATAGGGAAAACCATTAAAAATCTTCTTCTCTGAAACCACAAGGCCCAGGTCTTCGATATTTGGTATGAAGCTTCATCTAGTGGCCCCTGCCCCGGGTCCCTTTGGTTTTACATGGGCTTATATATGGAAAATATTTAAAAATCTTTTCTGAAACCGCAAGGCCCAGGTCTTTGCTATTTGGAATGAAGCTTCAACTGGTGGACCCCTACCAAGATAGTTCAAATTATAGTGCTAGGGCCAAAAATGCCCCCGCCCCCGGGCCCTTTGGTTTTACATAGGCTTATATTGGGAAAATCTTTAAAAATCTTCTTCTCTGAAACCGCAAGGCCCAGGTCTTTGATATTTGGTATGAAGCTTCATCTTATAGACCCCTACCAAGATTGTTCAAATTATAGCCCTGGGGCCAAAAATGCCCCCACTCCGGGGCCCTTTGGTTTTACATAGGCTTATATAGGGAAAATCTTATAAAATCTTCTTCTCTGAAACCACAAGGCCTAAGTCTTTGATTATATGGTATGAAGCTTCATCTAGTGGACCTCTACAAAGATTGTTCAAATTATAGACCTGAGACCAAAAATGCCCCCGCCTCGGGGGCCCTTTGGTTTTACATAGTCTTGTATAGGGAAAATCTTTAAAAATCTTCTTCTCTGAAACCGCAAGGCCCAGGTCTTTGATATTCGGTATGAAGCTTCATCTAGTGGACCCCTACCAAGATTGTTCAAATTATAGTGCTGGGACCAAAAATGCCCCTGTCTCGGGGGCCCTTTGGTTTTACATAGACTTATATAGTGAAAATCTTTAAAAAAATCTTCTTCTGTGAAGCCACAAGGCCTAGGTCTTTGATATTTGGTGTGAAATTTCATCTAGTGGACCTCTTTCAAGATTGTTCAAATTATATCCCTGGGGCCAAAAATGCCCCCGCCCCGAGATCTTTGGTTTTACATAGACTTATATAGGGAAATATTTAAAAATCTTCATCTAAAAACCTGCTAGGCCCATGTCTTTGATATTTGGTATGGAGTTTCATCTAGTGGACCTCTACTAAGATTGTTCAAATTATAGCCCTTTGGCCACAAATGCCCCCGGCCCGGGGCCCTTTGGTTTTACATAGACTTATATAGAGATAATCTTTGAAAAATCATCTCTGAAACAGCAAGGCCCAGGTCTTGGATATTTGGTGTGAAGCTTCATCTAGTTGACCACTATCAAGATTGTTTAAATTATAGCCCTGAGGCCAAAAATGCCCCCGCCCCGGGGCCATTTGGTTTTACTTAGGCTTATGTAGGGAATATCTTTAAAAAAATCTTCTCTGAATCTGCAAGGCCCAGGTCTTTGATATTTGGTGTGTAGCTTAATCTAGTGGACCTTTGCCAAGATTGTTCAAATTATAGCCTTTGTTGATATTTGGTATGAACCTTCACCTTTTTAGACCTCCCTCAACATTATGCACATTATAGCCCTGGGGAAAAAATTGCTCTCCCCGGGGCCCACTTGTTACTCTATGGATCAGGTGAGCGATCCAGGGCCATGATGATCCAGGGCCATCATGGCCCTCTTGTTAGCTCACCTGTCATGTAGTGACGAGGTGAGCTTTTGGGATCACTTTTCGTGCGTCCGTGCGTAAACAATTTCTTCAAACGACATCTCCTCCTAAACCACTGATCTGATTTTGACCAAACTTCACAGGAATGATCCTTAGGTGGTCCCCTTTCAAAGTTGTTCAAATGGTTCCTGTCCGTTGCACATGTAGGTCACAGGAGCCAAAAATCTTCTTCTCTAAAACTGCAAGGCCCAGGTCTTTGATATTTGGTATGAAGCTTCATCTAGTGGCCCCCTACCAAGATTGTTCAAATAATAGTGCTGGGGCCAAAAATGCCCCCGCCCCGGGGCCCTTTTGTTTCACATGGGCTTATAGAGGGAAAATCTTTAAAAATCTTCTTCTCTGAAACTGCAAGGCCCAGGTCTTTGCTATTTGGTATGAAGCTTCATCTAGTGGACCCCTACCAAGATTGTTCAAATTATAATGCTGGGGCCAAAAATGCCCCCGCCCCGGGGCCCTTTGATTTTACATAGGCTTATATAGGGAAAATCTTTAAAAATCTTCTTCTCTGAAACTACAAGGCCCAGGTCTTTGATATTTGGTATGAAGCTTCATCTTGTGGACCTCTACCAAGATTATTCAAATTATAGCCCTGGGACCAAAAATGCCCCCGCTCCGGGGCTCTTTGGTTTTACATAGACTTATATAGGGAAAATTTTGAAAAATCTTCTTCTCTGAAACCACAAGGCTTGGGTCTTTGATATTTGTTATGAAGCTTCAGCTAGTGGACCTCTACCAAGATTGTTCAAATCATAGCCCTGAGACCAAAAATGCCCCGCTATGTGGCCCTTTGGTTTTACATAGACTTATATAGGGAAAATCTTTAAAAATCTTCTTCTCAGAAACCACAAGGCTTAGGTCTTTGATATTTATTATGAAGCTTAGGCTAGTTGACCTCTACCAAGATTGTTCAAATTATAGCCCTGGGGCCATTTTTCTACCAAGATTGTTCAAATTATAGCCCTGGGGCCATTTTTCTACCAAGATTGTTCAAATTATAGCCCTGGGGCCAAAAATGCCCCCGCACCAGGGCCCTTTGGTTTTACATAGACTTATATTTGGAAAATCTTGAAAAAATCTTCTTCTCTGAAACCACAAGGCTTAGGTCATTGATATTTGCTATGAAGCTTCAGCTAGTGGACCTCTACAAAGATTGTTCAAATTATAGCCCTGAGAGCGAAAATGCCCCCACCATGTGGCCCTTTGGTTTTACATAGACTTATATAGGGAAAATCTTTAAAATTTTACTCGTTTTCTCTGAAACCAGAAGGCCCAGGTCTTTGCTATTTGGTATGAAGCTTCATCTAGTGGACCCCTACCAAGATTGTTCAAATTATAGTGCTGGGGCCAAAAAAGCCCCCGCCCTGGGGCCCTTTGGTTTTACATAGGCATATATAGGGAAAATCTTTAAAATCTTCTTCTCTGAAACCAGAAGGCTTAGGTCTTTGATATTTGGTGTGAAATTTCATCTGGTGGACCTCTATCAAGATTGTTCAAATTATAGTGCTGGGGCCAAAAATGCCCCCGCCCTAGACCCTTTGGTTTTACATACTTATATAGGGAAATCTTTAAAAATCTTCTTCTCTGAAACTGCAAGGCCATGGTCTTTGATATTTGGTATGGAGCTTCATCTAGTGGACCTCTACCAAGATTGTTCAAATTATAGCCCTCGGGCCGCAAATGCCCCCGCCCCGGGGCCCTTTGATTTTACATAGGCTTATGTAGGGAATATCTTTAAAAAAATCTTCTTCTCTGAAACCGCAAGGCCCAGGTCCTTGATATTTGGTGTGTTGCTTCATCTAGTGGACCTTTGCCAAGATTGTTCAAATTATAGCCTTTGTTGATATTTGGTATGAACCTTCACCTTTTTAGACCTCCCTCAACATTATGCACATTATAGCACTGGTGTTAATATTGGCCCTCCCCGGGGCCCACTTGTTACTCTATGGATCAGGTGAGCGATTCAGGGCCATCATGGCCCTCCTGTTTTATTTCTCCAATAAAAGCATCATTTCTCCATTAAAACTGCTGCAGGTACTTGTGAGATCATTTGAGGCAATACTAACAAGTACCCACAA
Organism: Lucinisca nassula; assembly: GCA_963580285.1. Classification (NCBI taxonomy): domain Eukaryota; kingdom Metazoa; phylum Mollusca; class Bivalvia; order Lucinida; family Lucinidae; genus Lucinisca; species Lucinisca nassula. The sequence continues at coordinate 160,398,311 of OY757012.1, read as the reverse complement.
TCTATGTTTTTAACAGGATATGAAGAAAAAAATCTTTGAATCATCTTCTTAACCTCTGGTTGCCTGCAGCTATGCTGAATCCGGCCCGCACACTAGTAGTGGTATACCGCTTAGAGGATCTAAGCCTGTCCAGGAACCGCGGTGCGAGGCGGACCGTCCATGCTAATAATTCCTATTGGTTTCATTGGGCGACAGGGCTTGAGATGTCATTTCATCTCAATGTTGGGTAAAAGTCCCACACAATTGGAAGCAAAGTCTCCAAAATGACCTTTACAGTGTTGACGGGGACGTTAAACCTCAAAACAAACAAACAAAGCCTGCAGCTATGACCCGATATATTTGATTGTGCAATTTAAGGAAATGAGTGCTTATTCTTTTGTCATTACAGATAGAGTATGGTGATAGTAAGACCTCAGAGTCAGGTGGTTCCCAGCAGTGTTCACAAGCCTTAGACAGGTTTTATCCTAAGAAATATAGGGATTTATCTGAGGAGGGAAGCAGGTAATAGTCACAAGAAAATAACTCGATTTACCCGAAATATTTTGTAAACATAATAGTTGCAGTCATTATCCTGAAATTGTAACACAACCATTTTCCCATATTCTGTTTGACTAAACAAGCAAGTAAACATATATGTGTATGTATGGAATATTGAGGATCAAAACAAAATTTTGTAGCTTTTTATAGTTATTTTTCATGATAATTTGAGCCCCGCCAAGCGAATTTGTGTCTTCTAGCATTCAGTCATGACAAATTTTAACTGCGCATGCCCAGCCATTCAGAGGGGCCAGGGATATGGCTTTCTGTCTGAAGGTTCCTCTTGATTCACTGCTTGTATGAGCGAGCAGCGAAGGTTCTGGCGAGACTGCGCGGACGCGCAGGCTCGCCTGAACCTTCGCTGCTCGCATAGGCGATAAGTACCAAAATCGCTTGATGGGGCCCATTTAACAAAAGTCCAGTGTATTTTCCCATTTGAACAAGGCACAGGAAAGTTCTGTGAGAAGACCTGTTCAACGAGCAAAGACTCATACCAGTCTGTATAGTTACCAAGTCTGGACAGAGTTTTCAGTTGACACCTTTGAATAGCCTAGAAGCTATAGTAGACCGACAGAAGGCTGATCAGTCTATGTCGATGTGCAGGCTGATATGAGTCTGCACTGGTTGCACATCCATTCTTGTTGGGTTATGTCATGCTTCAGTTCATTTAGCAGTTTGTATAGAACATGATGCTAGCTTGGCAAACAGCAATTTCAGGCTAATAAGTATCTGATAAGTCTACCACGGATCTGGGATAACTTCAGACACCGATGAATAATGATGTACAGTCAACCCTCTTTATACCAACTTTGAGTACAGTCATCCCTCTTTATACCAACATTCGAAATAACGGCAAAACTCTTATAACGACAATTGAAATGTAAGGTCAAGATAAGACAGATTAATGGAGATAATTCAGAATATTATATTCCCTTCTCCAAAAAAGAAATTCTGCAGACATTTGTTAGAATCTCCTCAGAGTTGACACCTCACAAAGGTGATTCTAACAAGTACCCACAACTTTTCGCAAGGCAATTCTTACAAATGTCCACAACATTTGTTTTCTGGAGTTATTATGGATGAATACCTTTTATATATGATGCCACATCTAATTTGAATTCTGTATTATGGCAAATTCCTTATAACGGCCTATATTTAGGTTATGAAAAGGGTCCTTTGTACATCAAGGTTCATTTAATGAACAAAGCTGAGATCTGCAATCATAAACAAGTTGGTTGCAACCATGAATCTGAACAGTAGCAGTGCATATGGATAGTTATGGTCGGCAGCTGCTAGCTTTAAGTATCTACTTTGGTACATTACGCATATCTTATAAGCTTAAAAATTTATTTCTGACAACTGCATCAGGGAGTAGACTCTTTGGCTTAGTGTTTAGAGGATTGGATTTTAACTTGCATCATGAAAACTGGGGTTTACAGGGGTAAACATTATTTCGCTTATTTCTGCTCCAAAATACACATTGTGGCTGCTTGTTAGAACCACCTCAATGAGGGCCTGAGTGAGGCAGTTCTAATGAATACCCACAACATAGGCCTATATGGAGGAATAAGAAAAACTATGCTTCAGTTATCACAACTGAATCTAATATTTTAAAACAAATATTTTTAAACACCATGGACTTGTTAACTGGAGTAGTTAACCCATTTAGTACCAAAAACCCCAAAATGGGTAGTTGGCAAACAGCGCAGGCCCAGATCAGACGCCGCAGAATGTGGCGTCTGATCAGGGCCTACACTGTTTGCATAAAAGTTCAGCTATTTTCCAGAAAATTTTAAATATAACACAACCCGCCACCCCTAAATTTCGAAATGGACTCCTGCCATGCATAAAGAGGAAGATTCCATTGGGTACAAAAATGGTTAATAACAGTTCTAGAACAGATATCTTCAGCCTTCCCCAGACAATGTTTGTTTATGTTTCAAAGATCATGGGGGATTCTAATGACAGATTGAGTTGCTAAAATAAAGTTTTATGGTTTAGTCTGTATTTTCAATATCCCAACAGAAAGCTTCAAGAGAAATTGTCAGAGAGATGGTCGTCACTGAGAGGTCGATCCCACCAGGATTGTGTTCGTGTCTACCTTGCTGTGGCCCGGAAATGGCAGTTCTGTGGGGCCAAGTTATTCCTGACTCGTGTCCGAGACTGTGCGTCTCCCGATGATGTCTGGTTGGCAGTACAGGAAGAAGGCGTGGCAGTATTAGAGTACTCTACCATGGTATATAGAGATCTTGTTATACCCCCGCAAACGAAGTTTGAAGGGGGTATATAGGAGTCAGTTTGTCGTCTGTCGTCGTCGTCTGTCGTCGTCGGTCCGTTACAAAAAACTTTAACATTGCTCATAACTTCCTTATTCTTTGACCGATTTCTTTAATATTCACACACCACACACCTTGCCACTAGTACTTAAGATTGATATACACAAACCTGACCTTGACCTTTACGTTGACCTTGAGGATGCGGGGGTATAATTGGCGCCCGTTAGGCGGCAGCTCTAGTTTGAATGTTTGTTGTATATGAAATTTACAAATAAGATAGTTTTTGTCGCACCTGCTTTAGCAGGTAGACATAGGCGTGCAAGTTTCCATCCATCCGTCCATTCGTCCCTCCGTCCTTTCGTCTGTCCGTTCGTTTATTCGCACCAACGAAACAACATTTAGGGGGCAAAAAATTTGGACAGTTTGACACTTAAGTATATATTCGTGAGTCCAAATGGACTTTATTCCGTTATTTTGGTACTTAAGTGGCAAAAATTCGCTCTTAGGTGGCTTGCCGCTTAAGAGAATTTGCCGCTTAATTAGTCAATATGCCGACGCCTAGCCACTTAAGTTTCCATTCATGAGAACGTTCGTCCGTCCGTCAGGTTGTCTGTCCGTCTTTCCGTCAACATTTTACACTGGGTGTCTTGTCATCGCAACTCCTCCTACAGTTTCTTACCGATTATTTTGAAACTTTGCGTGTGTTTTTGCCATGGTATGAGGATGCGCATGTGGTTTGGACTTTATCCATTGATTAATTTTTGTCACTTTTTCCACATTATGAACTTAGTCATTTTTAACCTACAATTGATATATGATGTCATTTTTAACCTACAATTGATATATGATAGGTACCTCTTGTCATTGCAACTCCTCTTACAGTTTTACCGTAATTCCCTGTGTATACCACGCACTTTTTTCACCCAGAAAACGGTAAAAAAAATCCCCTGCGTGTAATACAATGGCATAGAAAAATGACATTGTTTTTCTCGAAAAGTCGGCAGGTCACGAAAACCCATTACAAATACAATGTGACACTTTGAGACCCTCATAAAGTTCGTTTGACATATTAATTCATTGAATCATTCATACCATTAAAAATGCAATCAATATTCCTATCTCAGACATCAACCTTTCATCCCTTTTTGGGACATCGGCAAACAGTGCAGTCCCAGATCAGACACCTCAGAAAGACGCCGCAGACATCTGATTTGGATTTACTCTCTTTGATGATTTATAACAGTTCAATTATGACACTATTGTTAATCCCTGTCATATAATTGCCACCCTGCGGTGCATGTCGATAAGGTGTGAAAATATGGTCAAGTTATGTCTCTAATTTGCGTTTATTCCCCGATCATAAAATTTAATCCGCAATCAATGTGAAAATTATTTAATTGCTCCTAAGACTACGACTATTCTACTATCTCGTGAATGTTTTGCTATCGAGAATTTTTTTACCGCTTCCAAACAATTCTTTATGAAAGAGATACGCCCCATTAAGATAAAACAATAGACACGTGTGGGGTTGCTGGGGTCCGATGACGTCATTTACCGATTGCATGCCGATTCGCCCCAGTCAATTTTTGATGCGCGGAAGTTCTATGTGCCGGATTCAAGTCTGCGGGTTGTCAAAGATCTATTTCAGCCAATCGGCCGATTCGCCCCCGTCAATATCGGACGCTCGAAAAAAAATCGGCCGGTTCGCCCCAGTAAATTTCGGATGCGCGGAAGCTCTACTATGCGACGGATTCAAGTCTGCGGCTTGTCCCAAATCTATTTCAGCGAATCGGCCGATTCGCCCCCGTCAATTTCGGACACTCGAAAAAAAAAATCGGCCGGTTCGCCCCAGTCAATTTCGGACGCACGGAATCTCGCCCGACGGAAAAAAATCGTACGTGATTTTTATTTTCTTTGCGTGATTCACGTAAGATTTTGCGTGAGTGGGAACTCTGATAAATTATGATAGTTAATGCATGTCAACAAAGTTTCAAATTGCACAGGAAATCGGGTTCAATGAAGTCAGGCATGAATCACCGTTTTATTAACAGTAAATGCAAAATGGGCTTCTTTAATTGAGTGAGATGTTTGACTCACGCCGAGAAGGTGTTAATTATGGGATTAGCATAGAGAACGTTTGAATAACCAGAGGTGTCAAAATACTCAATCTACCTGTAGAAATTTCTGTCAATAACGCTATGGAGCACCTGCCTTGGAGGCATGTTGTCACAATTTTATCTTTGGAAAGAAACCTGTTTCTATCTTTCCTTGTGAAAGAAAACTGGGAAAACGCATTGTCATCGTTCATAACAAATGAATAACCGCACCCTTAAAATGTCACCTTGTCACACACCACCGTTATGGGTAAACGGAGAACTGCCTATGCTGCAAGAGAGAAACTAACCACTATTCTATTCTATAACTACTAGGAAATATACCTATAACCAGTCAGGCTATTTTGATAGTAGCCAATCAAAATTCGTGTACTTTCATTTTCAATCAAAATGGCGTCTGAGAAAAGCATTCTGTGATACTGGGGAAAAGCATGTGCGTGTTTTAGACGGGAATATTTTTTTTTCACATATCTTGGACTCAGAATTGAGGTGCGTGTTATAGATGAGTGCGTGGTATACACAGGGAATTACGGTATACCAATCATTTTGAAACTTTGCGTGTGCTTTCGCCATGGGTTGAGGATGTACATGTGCTTTTGACATAATTCTCAGAATATTTTTTTTCACTTTTTGCACATTATGAACTTAGCCATTTTTCCACATTGTGAACTTAGTCAGTTTTTTTACCTGACATATATAGGCTATGGATTCTTCTCAAAGCCCTATATTCATTTCTTCTGCCTTAAATAAACTTTTTTTTTGTGTGGGGCAGGTGGGGAGCAGGTGCGACATCAGCTTCACCGAAGTTGAATCTCTGGTATGTAACAAATAGGGTATTTTTTATGTCCCTGGTAGCGATAGCTGGGACATATTGTTTTTGCCCTGTCTGTTTGTTTATACGTGGACAACTTTAACATTGGTCATAACTTTCGAACCATTTGAGATAGAGCATTCATATTTGGCATGTAGCTTTCTTGTGACAAGAGCTTCACATTCATGCAAAATATTTTGACCTGTGACCTTGACCTTGATGTGTGACCAACTTTGAAAAAAAAAAGGCCTTGCCCTGGGACATGTTCGTTTTTCACAAACACATCTTTCTTGTGTGTGTTTTTTTTTTTTTTTTTTTTTCAGATTTTTGAGCCTTAAAGTGGCCTCCTTTTGTCATTAGACTCAATACTGGTACTGTGAAATACTGTGCAATACTGTCTTATACCAAAAGTTTACAGATGAAATATATATTTAGATCATATCAAGCTGGTCAGTTTTCCTGATCAGACTTTTCCTGGGCAGGCTTACCGTAAAATATCGGCTATAAGACGGGACCCCTTTTTCAGTTCTTCTAATGTGGGATTTTGCTTATACTCTTTTATAAGACGGGTCAAATTTTTGCCATATCTGTCGGGGCCTATCTGCTACCGCTAGATGCCGTTTAGATGTGAGAAATCGGCCTTTTTTCATCAGAAAAACCCTCTACTTACCCCTCACATGGCTTTGTTTATGTCTGTTGACATAATGTCTTCGTTTGTGAGAGTTACAAAGAGAGACAATTCTTACTGAATCTGAATCGGTAGGTCTATTAAGCGTCTGGAAAAGGGGGAACGTCTGGCGATAGGTCGTATCGCTGTCGGCCCGAAGTTGGCCCGGTACATGCTTTGCTGGCTAAGACTTCTAATTAATAGACGACAGGGCTGCCAAATCCATTTCCCGGCTGCCCGAGACAAGACCGAAATCGCGCCGGGCAAGTGCAAAAAAAAAAATCGTCTACAACTGTCAGTCTTTCGGAGTCCTTAAATCCGGTAAAACTAGACCAGTAAGTAAATCGCAATAATTAATGCAGACATACCATCTCTGTATTTATTACGGTTCAAGTATGACACTATCGTTAATCCCTGTCATATAATTGCCACCCTGCGGTGCGTGTCGATAAGGTGTGAAAATATGGTCAAGCTATGTCTCGTATTTGCGTTTATCCTCCAATCATAAAATTTAATCCACAATCAATGCGAAAATGATTTAATTGCTCCTCAGACAATTAGCTACATCTAACGGTAGAAGTTTGCATTACAAAAAATGGACTATTCTACGATCTCATGAATGGTGATGTTTTGGCGCCAAATAGCAGACGCTGGGCAAGAAAAGTCGCGCGCTGTTGTTGGTTATTGACACGGAGCTTCTGGGGATAATTCGGGAGCTGTGCAAAGCGCTGGTTTTCTATCCACCTCTATTCACAACCGTTTAGCTATGGAGAAAATATTTTTTACCGGTTCCTAACGTTTTTTTTTATGAACGACATACACACGATGACATTAAACACGTGTTGGGGTGCTGGCGTCAGATGACGTCATTTACCGATCGCGTGCAGAAAAATGGTAGCGTCGGTTTGTGGGCGGCGATTTATATCAATTCAAAAATCATAGATCGGTATTTTCCGTATGTCTGGTCTTCGCCGGACATTGCCGGAAAAAAGCATGCAGTCCATGACCTCGGCTATAAGACGGGGTCAATTTTTCGGGCTCATTTTGGAGGGAAAAATCCTCGTCTTATAGCCGAATTTTTACGGTATGCATAGGCAGTTAACCAGTACACAAACTGACTACTGCCCTTCTTGAATCAGCAGAAGGGAGAGAATGGTTGTAGAAATGATTTCATGATCAGTCTCTAAAGATGGGTTTATGCTTTATAAGTGTGTAAAAATGATAACATTTTGTCTCCCCTTTTATAGATGGTGGGGGTGGGGGACTTTAGCAATTGATTCAGAAGCTGCATATAGCATTTCTTCTAAAGTGTAGGTCTTTTACTCTTTGTCTCAGTCCTGTAGGATTATTAACCCTTGACCTTCTGAATATTTATATATGCCACACCCACTATTGATTATCAACAAATCAGATTACTTGATGCAAATTATTGCTACAAATTAATAAACTGAATGGCAAACAATGAAGATCCTGATCAGATGGCTTCTTCAGAAGCCATCTGATCTGGATCTGCATTGTTTGAAAGGCAAGACATATCCGGGCTCAGCAGGACAAGGGTTAAGGCCACAAATGAGAAGCCTTGTTCTGTTACAAAATGCCATTTTTTTGGCCTATCTCTGAATAAGAATTTGCCTAGTATGAGTAATATATGTAATTTTATTGCCGTTATTCTGTGTTTGCAGCAACCTATCAATATGTATGATTACCGTTCTGTAGTGACGTTTGGTGGTTGGAATGAGGATCTGATGATTGTTGTCAACCAGCTTATAGAATCAGCACCACATCACTACGAGCACCGCACTGATAAACTCCTGTTCTTATTGCCAAGACATAAGGTAAGTTTACAGGAGGGGATTTCAGTCGTCTCTGTTTGAATGTCAAGGTCACTAAATACTGAATATTAGAAGATGGCCACAATACAGTAAAGTTCCTATATTAAGACCACCTTTGGTACTGTTCAAAAGTGGTCTTTAAGACCACTTTTGAGCAGTCCCAAAGGTGGTCTCTTAATAGGAGTCAGAAGGTGTAGAAAAACACAAAGAGAAAAATACTAAAACTTTCTCAATAAGCTTTAAAAGCCAGCTTTCGACTTCAAATCAGGCTTCTAGATTTTGATTTTTCCTCCTATATTCTTTTGAAAATGACTGTTTAACCCTTATCCTGCTGAATAAATTTATTTAGCCATACCCATTTCTGACTATCAGCCAAGCAAATTTCTTGGTATAAGGTATTCATTCAGTTCACAGACAGTCTAGATGTTGATCAGATGATCTGGATCTACAATGTTTGCAAAGGTAATGGTTCTTGTGTTCAACGTGATAAGGGTTAAAGCTGCAAAATCTTGCCTTTCAGGCATGGAAGAGCTAGGTCAGTATGAGGCCTGTATATGTGGGACTGCCAATCTTCACTACAAAATTGGTCAGTCTCGCTATCATCACAAGTCAGTCCATATAATAGCAAACTAGAAAAGCCCACTGGGGCATAAACAGGTTAAATTATTTTCTTATTTCTTCTCAGAAGTAGCCAGCCTCGGTAGCTCAATCAGATGCACATCTGACTAGTGATCAGGAGGATGTGGGTTCAATACCTGCCAGAGTCGGTAACATTCTTTCATGGAGATTGATCATGAAATCTTTTCTGCAGTCATTCTCTCCCTTCCGCTGATTCAAGAAGGACAGTTGTCAGTTTCTGGCGAGAGAATGTGCACTGTAATGGTTAACTGTTTATGTATAAGCCTGCCCAGGAAAAATCTGGATAGGTTAACTGACCGGCTCAAAAATGACCTAAATTGTATTGACTGGGCCGTTAAACTCCAATACAAACAAACAAACTCAGAAGCAGTTGTTTGGAATGGTTGCATGGTTAAAAATGTTTCAACGTTTTTATTTTACTTAGTTTATAAATATTAACTAAAGAACTTATATACATGGTCTTGGTGGAGTGGATATAGATGTCGTTGTCATTTGTGGTAGAGGAACAAGAGTAGCCAACATATCTGGGATGGGCAGACACTATCCTGCCATGTACCAATTCATGGGATTGAACCTGTGCCTTAGCCATGATAAGCAAATTTATCCATGTTGATGCTTTGAAAAGGCAGCCTGTGGATAATGTCATTAATAAATGACAGATGACATAAGAATGTCTTTGACTCTTAAGACGCAAAAAAAAAAAAAAACTGCATCTGAAAATGTCTGTTTATGTCGTCTGCTGCAGCTTCATGCAGACTTCATAAATTATTTTTGCATACAGGCAAACAGTGTGGACCTTGATCAGACTACTGCTAGAGGAGCAGTCTGATCTGGGTCCACACTGTTTGCCAACAATGACTTTCAGGTAACCAGTAGACAACTAAGCAAACCACAATTGTTGTGATTGACATCTTGAGGGTATGTAAAAAATAAGATGTCAAGATACAAAGTGACAAAATAAAAAAAAAACAGTCAGCGTACAACAAGACCTACTATTAGTCTTGTGCAATCATTGAAGACTGATCAGTCTGCACATCTTTGCAGTCTGATCAGAGTCTGTGCTGATTGTCCGAGCCTTCTAAAGTCTTCCAGCAATCGAGAGAGAGAGAACAGCAAAAACACTTGCTGTACTGTGAGGATGTACAGACTTATCTGAGTCTTCTGGCAGCACATGATTTACTGTAAGTTTTGTCTTGTGTCAGCTCAGGTATAATTGTTTATCTTCAGGTGTTAGAGGCCACTGTGTTGATAGCTAGCTACATTAATGCCAGGGCACAGAGAGCCTCTCATGAGGGGAATGGGGTCATTACAGTACAAGTTTAAAGGTCAAGGTCAAACCAAGTTGACATCATTGAGAACTATGCAGAGGACATACACTGTCATGACAACTGGCTTTTCGTCACATGTGAGGTTGAAAGTAGCTTTCGGTGTGTGTGTAATGTTTCTCTTGTAAAGAAACTTCAGTAAATGAAAGTGTACCCAGTGAAGGGGGTTTGTCAACAGTATACTATAGATAGTACAGATTATACAGATTTGTACTGGTTGCTAAAAACCTGTCACTTATTATCCCTTTGAAGAAAATGATGGAAAAAAAGACCTATAGCAGATACAGTAAAATTCCTATATTAAGAACACCTTTTGGACTGTTCAAAAGTGGTCTTTAAGACCACTTTTGAACAGTCCCAAATGTGGTCTCTGACCAGAGGACACTGTATGCAGAAAACAGAAAGAAAGAATAACTGCAACCTACTAAATAAGCTTTTGGAAGCAGAATTAGTCTTAATTTTAGGTGGTCTTATTAGCGGAATTTCACTGTAGTTACATAAATACAAGTAGTACCTTGCTTTCATTCCCTGTAGATACTTTTGAATTTATGCTTACAGCATTTATTAAAAATGACTCTAAGAAATGTTGTCTAAATGTAGGTAGTTCTCCCTCAGGTTTATCAGTAATAACCTTGTAAACAAAGGAGAATGTAAGATTGACAGAAAAAAAATAGAAAAGAAAATGAGTTATATGTAACCTTAAAGGGCCAATCAAAATTCCTCAGCAGATGACATTCTTAGAGTTTTTATGTCCCACCAACAACTAAGGTCACAGGGAAATGGAACCTTAGTTTAAAGACTCATCTGAAAGTCTGGAAAGCCCAGAATTAAATTTACGAACTCTGGTATATAAGGTGTGTAAATCTCTACACTACAGAGGCTTCAGATTATTTTTTTTTTTTTCAGGCCATATTTAACTTAATGTTCCATGTGAATTGTCTGCCTGCAAAAAAATCACATCAAATATCAAGCCATATTTTCAATGAAATATCAAGGCATATTTTCACTGATGTGTCAAGCCATATTTTCACTGAAATATCAAATCATATTTTCATTGAAATATCACTTAGACACTTCTGTGGTGTAGTGGTTATGCTACTCGCCTGATAAACCAGGGATTGCAGGATTGACCCCGGTCTTCTCCAGACTTTCGGATGATCTTTAAACCGAGGTCCCGTCTCCATATGACCTTAGCTGTTGGTGGGATGTAACACTGAAGCACACTCACACACTGAAATATCAAGCCATATTTTCACTGAAATGGTCATCTGCCTTGATTGTGATTGGTGCTTTAAGGGTTAACCCTTTCACCCCTGAGGTACTGAAGTGGACTCTTCCATCTGTAAATATGGTTTTGCTCATTCTGAAAAATAGGAGATTCAGTCAAAATCATCCACGGGATGGCAAACAGTGTAGATCAAGATGAGACGGCTCATTATGAGCCGTCTCATCTGGGTCTACACTGTTTTGCATTGGAATCTATACCGGTCCTGTAGGGTTGAAAGGGTTAAAGACAAAAATATATTTACTTCTGATTCGAAACTTCTGTTTCTTATTGGAAGTTTTTCCCATAATTTAGGGTAAAGCCAATATGTAAGATGTGTGTTGGAGAGAAAAAAAGCATTTATTAGGCATAACAATTTCATGTTGTGTTCAAAGGGAATGTCACAGTTTCTTGATAACCATAGTTATGACTGGGCTGTACCATAGGATAAATAGAGTAAACCATAATTGCTCTAAATATTGGCACAGAGCCAGCCTCTGGCTTAGTTGGTTGCATATCTGTTTGGTGATCTGGTTGTGCTGACAACATTCTTCCATGAAGATTTATCATGAAATATTTTTTTCATTTTCTCTCTTCAACTGTTTCAGTAAGGGCTGTGTGTTTGTAGAAATAGATTGGGCTACATGATGCTTCAGGGCAGGGGTGAAACCGACAGAACTTGGTACTGGTAAATGCTTAGGTCTAAGCCTGCCCAGGAAAAATGGTATGAGTTCCACCGCTCCTTAAACAGTTAGCAGTTTCTTTGGGCAGTAGGGCTTGAGATGTCATTTCATCTCAGTGTCAGGTAAAAGTCCCACAAAATCGGAAGCAATGTCTCAAAATGACCTAACTAGTGTTGGCAGGGAACTCGCCACAAACAAGCAAGAAGGGCAGCTGTCAGTTGCTGGCAAAATTATATTTGTAATGAAATCAATGGAAAGCTTCAAACAAAATGCTTAAGGTTTGACCCACCTCCTACGTATTCCAGCAAATACCTACGCTTGAATGTTTGAATGATTAATGCTTGTATATTGAAACCAGTTCCATTTTTACATCAGTTGGCTCAATGGGGTTGAGGCCGGTCTCAGTAGCTCAGTCAAATGCAGGTCTGACTGGTGATCAGGAGGACGCGGGTTCGATACCTGCCGGGCTAGGCAACATTATTTCATGGAGATTTATCATGAGCTCTTTTCTATGGTCATTCTCTCCCTTCCGCTGATTCAAGAAGGGCAGTTTTCAGTTAATGACGAAAGAGTGTGCACTGTACTGGTTAACCGCTTAAGTATAAGCCTGCCCAGGAAAATTGTGGATAGGCAAACCGACTGGCTCAAAAATGACCTAAAATAGTGTTGGGTCGTTAAACTCCAATACAAACAAAATCAGTTGGGTTGAGAGTGCCAGTATTGAGAGGAATTGTGGTATTGTGAGATCATTTCATAAAATGGCAGTGTGATTTCTGCTCAGGGAATTGTCCATCTCTTAAAACATAAGAAATTTTATTATGTATGAATGCCATGGATAAAACTAGCTTCTCTGCAAAAAGATGTCGGATGTTGCTGAATAATAATTATAAATACACCTCAACCTCTTTATAACACTGTTGTTAGGGTCCAAAGCAGAAACCATGATAGTTAACCAACCATGTTATATCCAAACAAAAATGTATTGATTGTATGGTCATTTTTTCTGTACAATCTATACATTTTTGGGATTCATCTTCAAACTGTTATATCCAACATCATGTTATAATAAACAGTGATATAAAAAGGTGGTGGTGTACGTGCAGAATTTTGCTACATTTATTTTCAGCTTCTGTAGTATATACAGCAAAATTCCTATATTAAGACCACCTTTGGGACTGTTCAAAAGTGGTCTTAAGACCACTTTTGAACAGTTCCAAAGGTCGTCATTAACTAGTCCAAGAGCGGGTGTAGAAAACAGAAAGATAGAAAAACTGAAACTTTTAAATGTGTTTTAAATGAAGAATTTGTCTTAATTTTAGATGGTCTTAATAGCGGAATTGCACTGTATTAGCATGCATGCAAAAAGATAATGAACTTGTGTTGTGTGATGAATAAAGATTGAAATCAACCTGTGCTGCCAATGAGCCTCATTAATTAGTGCCAACATTTTACTCTGTGGATATGCCCGGATACACATGGACTCCTGTGACCACCAAAGACACTGATCAGACTCTGCAGATGCAGTCTGATCAGAGTCTTTGCTGGTCACACATGCTAGCTTGCATTTTTGCATGTGCAAACGCTGGTCTCAGTAGCTCAGATGTCTGACTGGTAATCAGGAAGTGTGGGTTCAATACCTGCCGGGGTCATCAGCATTCTTCTGTGAAGACTATGAAATCTTTTCTGTGGTCATTCTGTCCCTTCTGCTGATCCAAGAAGGGCAGTTGTCAGTTTCTAGGCAAAGAGTTTGTACTCTACCGTTTTAACTGCTTATGTTTTGGCCTGCCTAGGAAAAATGTGGTTAGATGAACTGATGGGTTTGATATGACCTAAATAGTGTTGACTGGGTCCAGAGTTCACTTGTTCAAAACTAACAATTAATGTCATTAGTTGAAGATCGTTAAAACTGTGATCATTTAATATAACAAGTATGCTAATATTTTTGTAGAAGAAAATGTGAGTAGCTTTTGCATTTGCACATTTTTCCAGCAAAATAAATGAGTATTAGATACTGTACTTGCTAGGAAAGTTAACATTTTATCGACTAACAAGCTCGTTAAGCTAACAATGGTTTGAACATCTGTTTGTTTGTTTGATTTGAGGTTTCCAAAGGATAACCCTTTTATAGAACATATTTAACTTCACTACAGCTGGTGTGTGGGAATGTGTGGCGGCGGTAAAACGTCTCCCTGCCCTACATCATAGTGTAGATTATATTTTCTTGTCCTTTGGGATCATTGATTCCATTGTGGAATTTTGAAAATATCTGAGGGTCACAGATGAGGCCTAATTGGCCGAAACTAGCTAGTCTGGCCCAGAAAACATGTACACTCCATATTTGTCAGTTCTGTGGTGTACTCTTTGCTTCCAAAGGATAACCCTTTTATAGAACATATTTAATCTCCCCGTCAACACTGTAAAGGTCATTTTGGAGACGTTGCTTCCAACTTTGTGGGACTTTTACCCGACATTGAGATGAAATGACATCTCAAACCCTGTCGCCCAATGAAACCAATAGGGTTTATTAGCATGGGCGGTCCGCCTCGCACCGCGGTTCCTGGACAGGCTTAGATCCTCCAAGCGGTTTACCAGACCTAGTGTGCGGGCCGGATTCAGCTCTGCGTGGAAGCATCATGCAGCCCATATATTTCTTCAAGCCCCTATGGGCGGGGGCCGATTTGAACAACTGGGCAGTATGTATGAATACTCTATATACATTGTTCATGTATAGAAACTTTGCAAATGACACGTTAGTGGTATATGTTCAGTAAAATTTTAGCTATTAAGACCACTTAAAATTAAGACTACCCACCCATCGGGGCTTGGAGAAATAGACTGGGCTGCATAGTGCTTCCACGCAGAGCTGAAACTGACCACACATGAGTACTGGTAAACCACTTAGAAGAACTAAGCTTGCCCAGGTAAAGTGGTGCAAGTCAGACCGTCCATGTCTATAAACCCTATTGGTTTCATTGGGCGGCAGGGCTTGAGGTGTGATTATCTCAGTGTCGGGTAAAAGTCACACAAAATTGGAAGCAACATCTTCAAAATGACCTTTACAGTGTTGATGGGGATGTTAAATCTCAAATCAAACAAACAAAAAATGTAAAAATCCTAAAAGTTCAGACACCTTGAGAACTTGCTGTAATTATCCAAAATAATTAAATTTGTTTCACGATACAGCAAGGTGCAAACAGAATGGCAAACAATGTAGACCCTGATCAGACTGTTTGATCTTCAGGAGCAGTCTGATCTTGGTCTGCACTGTTTGCTTAGGTCTAACTGTCCTAATAATTAGGATCATTATGGTAAAGTTGAACAGGTTGATTTTACCTAAACAGAATCTAAAGCAAGGATTGGACTTCTATAGATTTGCATGGTGTGACCTTGCACTCTTGTCAAGGTCGCAGTTGTTTAAAGCATCCTTAACTTAATGAGCTTGTAAATGATTAAAATGCTAATTGTTCTAGTGAGTACAATATCTAAAACCCCAGTCTCACGGTCACATAGGGTCTAGGTTTTACTATGATTTTTAAAACGTAGCAGAATGCAGTAAAACGTAGCGAAAATTTATTACATAGAGGATCTTACATGTATTATTAGGGCCCCGCACTGAAAGTGTGGGTGCCCTATAGTAATCACTCTGTCCGTCCGTCCGTCTGTCTGTCTGTCCGTCTGTCCGTCCACAAATTTTCCTACTCCTCTGATAGCGCTGCCGGGGCCCTAGTCAGTTTCACTGACAGCTCTAGTTGAATTTATTTAACGAGTTGAGGAAAAGGGATAAAATGCAAGGCTTTGCCAAGCATTTTATCCCTTTCCTTCAACGAGTTTAATAAAGTCAATAATACATGGGCATGAATGCAAGATTCCATTTATCATATGACATTTAAAATGCATTTTATTAGCTCACCTGGGCAGAAGGCTCCAGGGGAGCTTATAGTATAGTGGGTCCTCTGTCGTCCATCCGTCCACACTTTTGAGCAGCTATATCTCTGCAGCCTGCAGGCTGATCTCAATCATTTCTCATCTGAAGCATGCCTCTGGTGGGGCATTGATGACATAAACTTTTTTTTCGAAATCGCTCTAAAACTTTAGTTGTTATGGCAACCACAAGGTCCCATAGACTTACTATGGGAAAATGCTTGTCATTACCGTAGCGCCTTCAGTTTTGATCGGATCTTTCTGAAACTTATATGTAAGGTGGGTGGGGATAAAGACTCAGATGAGTTCAAAAACCGGCCAAGTCGGCCCATTTATTGTAGAGTTATGTCCCTTTGATTGCTGAAAATGCTGATTTTTTACTGTGTCATCACCGTAGCCCCTTCAGTTTGGATCAAATCTTTCTGAAACTTATATGTAAGGTGGTTGGGGGTAAAACCTCGGATGAGTTCGAATACCGGCCAATTTATCATAGAGTAACGTCCCTTTGATTGCTGAAAAATTTTGACCTGTGACCTTGACCTACTTAAAATAAAAAAAATAACATTTTGGTCATAACTTTTCAATCATTTGAGATACAGCCTTCATATTTTGCATGTAGGTTTCTTGTGACAAGAGCTTTACATTCACACAAAAAATTTTGACCTGTGACCTTGACCTTTGACCTACATAAAAGAAAAAGTTAAAATTGGTCCTAACTTTTGAACCGTTTGAGATACAGCTTTCACATTTGGCATGTAGGTTCCTTGTAACAAGAGCTTTACGTTCATGCAAATAATTTTGACCTTTGACCTACTTAAAAGAAAAAATTAACATTTTAGTCATAATTTTCAAACTGTTTGGGATAGAGCCTTCATATTTGACATGTAGGTTCCTTATGATAAGAGCTTTACATTCATGCAAAAATTTTTTTACCATGACCTTGACCCTTGATCTACTTAAAAGAGCTAATAAAATTGTTCATAACTTTTGAATCGTTTAAGATAGAGCCTTCATATTTAGCATGTAGGTTCCTTGTGACAAGAGCTGCCAAATTTTTTGACCTGTGACCTTGACCTACATTAAAGAAAAAATATTATTGTTCATAACTTTCGAACCATTAAAGATAGAGCCGTCATATTTGGCATGTAAGTTCCTTGGACCAAGGGCTTCCCACTCAAACCAAAAATCTTGACCTGTGATTGACTTTGAACTGTGACCAACTTTGAAAAAACAATTGACCATGCCCGGGGACATATTTGTGTTTCACAAACACATCTTGTTCATAGAGTTACATCCCTTTGATTGCTGAAAATGCCGATTTTTTACCATATCATCACCGTAGCCCCTTTTGATCGGATCTTCTTGAAACTTACGTACAAATAAGTCCGATTTCAAAGCTTGGATGAGTTTGAAAACTAGCGATGTGGGTCAATTATTGATGGAGTTATGTCCCCTCCTTTGCTGAAAATGCTTATTTTTGTTCTTGTTTTTTTTTTTAACGTAACTCCTTCAGTTTTCATCGGATCTTCTTGAAATTTATATGTTAGATAGTTGGAGATAAAAGCTCAGACAAGTTTGAAAACTAGCAATGCCAGTCAATTAATTATGGAGTCATGTCCCATGCTTGGCTGAAAATGCTTATTTTCGACCTTGTCATCACTGCAGCCCCTTCAGTTTTGATCGGATCTTCATGAAACTTACGAACAAGTAAGTCGGGCAGAAAAGCTCAGAGGAGTTTGAAAACTGGTGAGGTTTGCCTATTTATCATAGAGTTACATCCCTTTTATTGCAGCAGTTAATTGCTTATTTTTGACCTTATCATCACCATAGCCCCTTCAGTTTATATCGGATCTTCTTGAAAGTTACATATAAGCAAGTCAGGAATAAAAGCTTGAATGAGTTTGAAAACTGGTGAGGTCAGCCGATTTATCATAGAGTTACATTCTACTTGATTGCAGAAAATGCTTACCATGTCATCACCTTGTCCTCCAATAAATCCTTCAGTAAAGGTTAGCACTTCCTGTAACTTTGAATCTGTTAGCTCAGGGGAGCGATACAGGACCATCTTGGTCCTCTTGTTCAAGATTATTTAACAAAAATATTATATTCCGCCATTAGAAAACGCGATGTCGTTAAGGACGTCATACATGTTACGTTATGGGGCGTATCTAACTAATTTGCCAATTTAATCCACTAGTGGATTATCAAATTTATTACATGATGTTATTACATTCTCAGACGCTATGTCATATGATAAATATGGCTATATATGCATATATAGGCCATAGTCTCATTGTCACCTACTAAGGGCTAGGTTTTACTATGTATTTTAAAATGTAGCAGAATGGCAATTATCTTAGTAAAATGTAGAGAAAATGTAATACATACGGCTGTATATGGCTTCATACGTGACCCAGCTACTTTTGTTTTGAAATTTTCAAAATATACATGGCATTTCCATATATGTATCATATACCTAGGGAAAAAGACATAGTAAAATGAACAAACACATGCAATACCTTCAAAAACATAATAAACAATATAACAGGAGGTCCTAAACGTATTACACTATGCATTACCTACAGTTTCCATACATGTGATAATTTTTTAACTATGAGGGAGATTTGCCATTGTGATGAGGGAGATGTAAAGGGAAATTCTCAGTTCAAATGAGGGAGACTCCAAAGTTTTACTAAAATTTAGCAGAAATTGGGCAAAAATTAGCATCAAAATGAGGGAGTCTCCCTCCTGATGAGAGAGGTATCACAGGTATGAGTTTCCTATGTATTAATTTGTTGTCAGTAAGTTTCGGTAGGTATTGCTAGGTATCATTCCCTACAAAACAGCGCAAAATTAACGTAGTAAAACCTAGCTACAAATATGCGACAGTGAGACTGCGGCCTTATACTCTGATGTTTTTGTTAAAAAAATTTGAGCAGCTTTTGCATTTGCGAAAGCTTCTCACACATTTTGTTCTTAAAAAATATAAGTATTTTTGCCATGATCAAAGTTTTAATGATACATAACTCACAACATGGTTTAGTTTTAAACAACTGGGCCCATATTTAGTGTATTGTAGAACTTATTCAAATAGTAGTAATGGGCTTTCACAGTTTTTGTTTGTTTATTTGTATACCAAAATTTTTAATCTGTAAAATTTTGGTTTCCAGTTTGTGATGATTGTCAAATATGAACAACAATGATACGCATATGTACTTATTATTAATTTGCCTTTTGGTTTATTTTTATTTTGCATATTTGATTAGTTTTTACACTAATAGTTGTTTGCATTTTAGCTCTAGTGCAATACTTACATGTATAATTTATGTTTTTGATGATATTTTATGCCTGGATACTTACATATCTCTGTTCCTGCTTTTATTGTTACATTTGCAATGTCTTACGCAATGTTTTAGTTTTTGATTCTTGTCTCGTGTCAGACTTAAAACTTGTTTGCAAAGATTTAACCTATTACAGTCAAACTTCAATGGCTCGAACACCTTTGGGACCACGAAAATCTGTTCGAGACAGGGGTAGTTCGAGCCACTGAGGGATACTGCCAGGGAGCGTAAAGGGGATAATTTTGGGACTCCTTTTCAGTGTTCTATGATATAAATGTATGCTTGTTTACTCATTAGAATCACCTCAATTAGAATCGCCTCATTGAGGCGATACAATGAGGCGATTCTAATGAGTACACACAGCATACATTTGTAATATAAAAGACAAAGATCTCCTAAAATTTCCCTCACTATTTCTTATATAGAGAAATTCCCTAGGACTTAGCAACCTGTTCGATTCGGCCATGGTAAATGAGCCATTGGTGTTCGAACCATATGAATTCTACTGTACTCCAGAACCATCTCTATAACACTGTTGTTTGGGTCCAGAAAATATGTTAGACTGGAACAAAAATGTACAGATTATGTAGCAAAATGACCATAAATGGTCATTTTGCTACATAATCTATGCATTTTAGGATCTATCATTAAAGTGTATTTTTATGCCCCCGCCATTCGAAGAATGGTGGAAAGGGCATATAGCGTTGCCCTTGTCCGTCCGTCCGTCCGTGCGTCCGTCCATCCGTCCGTGCGTCCGAAACTTAAACGCAGTTAATAACTTCCTTATTTCTTGATGGATTTTAAAATTACTCAGCAGAAACGTAACCATCATGAGACGACGTGTCACGTGCAAAACCCAGGTCAGTACCTCCAAGGTCAAGGTCATACTTAGAGGTCAAAGGTCAAAAAAAGGGTCCGAAACTTAAACGCAGTCAATAACTTTCTTATTTCTGGATGGAATTTGAAATTACTTTGGAGAAATGTTCACCATCATGAGTCGAACAGTCACGTGCAAAACCCAGGTCCGTACCTCTAAGGTCAAGGTCATACTTGGAGGTCAAAGGTCAAAAAAAGGGTCCGAAACTTAAACGCAGTCAATAACTTTCTTATTTCTGGATGGATTTTGAAATTACTTTGGAGAAATGTTAACCATCATGAGTTGATGTGGCACATGCAAAACCCCGGTCCGTACCTCCAAGGTCAAGGTCATACTTGGAGGTCAAAGGTCAAAAAAAGGGTCCGAAACTTAAACGCAGTCGATAACTTTCTTATTTCTGGATGGATTTTGAAATTACTTTGTACAAATGTTAACCATCATGAGTCGATGTGTCACATGCAAAATCCAGGTCCGTACCTCCAAGGTCAAGGTCATACTTGGAGGTCAAAGGTCAAAAAAAGAGTCCGAAACTTAAACGCAGCCAATAACTTACTTATTTTTGGATGGATTTTGAAATTATTTTGAAGAAATGTTAACCATCATGAGACAATGTGTCACGTACAAACCCAGATCCGTACCTCCAAGGTCATACTTGGAGGTCAAATGGCATAAAAAGGGTCCAAAACTTAAACACTGTCAATAACTTTCTTTGGAGGAATACGAACAAAGACATATTTTCGGGCGGGGGCATCCGTGTCCTATGGACGCATTTCTAGTTTTTAAAACCTGTGTTGTAATGAATCAGAATAGTTTGTAGTGACATTAAGGGGAATGGGAACACCTGCAAAAGTATTTTGTCTCCCATCTCAACAGGGGTCAACTTTTAAAGGAAAGAATTTGCTTCTTTCCTTTAACTAGATCCCTTTTTCCGTCGGTCAAGGCTTATAGAAAAGTGAACAGGAAGTCCTGAAAGTTGTCTCCCTTTGAAAAATGGCGGAAAATCAGCCAGGTGTTCCCATTCCCCTTAATTCACCAGTAACAGTATTATTATGAGGTTTATGTGTATAAAGAGGTTCCACAATGTGTACAGAAGGGGCAAGGGAACTATTTGTGCCCATGAGACTGCATCTCTTACCATACTAGTTGTAATGGTTCATCAGTTCTTATTTGATTGTGCTCTTTTTAAATTCAACTTCGTTTTACGCATTTCAGAATCAGAACCACAGAAAGGTTGATTTGGTTGAAAAATTGCCATAATTTCTCAAAACATTGGGACACCTTTTTGACCTTGCTCATAAACTCAGAAATTGGAAGGGGCCAGTTGTTTGAAACATTGTTAGCTTTACAAACTCTTTAACCCATATCTGACAATGGAATCTTCCATCTAGTAAGTTTGGAGTGGTCCATTTCCAAGTATATGGGTGTCGGGTTGTGTCATTTTTTTTGCAAATTTACAAAAATGAATGTTCTTTAAGCAAACAGTATAGATTCAGATCAGATGTCCCATTCTGCAGCATCTGATCTGGGTCTGCACTGGTTGCCAACATCCCAAAAAGGGCCGATAGACATATATGGGTTAAGAAATGAACAATGTTAACGGTTCTAGCAAGTAGGAGCTCTCTGTAGCTCTCCTGGATGTGCATACCTGGGTTTGATACCTGCTGGGGTCACAAAACATTGCACTGTACTAGTTAATGGTCCACTTACGAACAGTCTCAAAGATGGGGTCTTTCTGAATGAAATGAAAAAAATGCTAATGAAAATAAGAATTTGTAAAACTGCTAGGAGAAATCAGTTTGGCCAAATTGTCCTACCCGGTATTTTTGGCTGGCCAAATTGTCCTAGGCCGAATTGTCCTAGGCCAAATCGTCCACCGGCCAAATCGTCCGCCCACCCTTTCGAGTGGACACTGGATGTGGAAAACATAAGAAAATAATAACTGAAATCTCCTGCATATGCTTTTAAAAGCAGATTTGCCTTAATTGTAGCAGGCCTTTATAGCTGATTTTCGGGCATGGTTGGGTGAAGCAAAGGTATCATGTATTTTACATCCCCAGAGCGTCCAATTGATATTGGCTTACAGTTGGGCCAGGCTTGCTATCCTTGCAGCAGATGAGGGGAGCAGGGGAAACACTCCTATCCAAATACATTGTATTACTGCTGAAAAAGAGAAAATTTTAGGATGAAAAATTGTGATATTTTTCTTATTTCTGCTCAAAATATAGATTGTGGGCACTCTTTAGAACCGCCTCATCGATGCTGTTCTAACGAGTACCCACAATCTATATTTTAGAGCAGAAATAAGAAAAATAAGGTATACCCCCCGGAAACCCCAGTTTTACTATATAAAAGTGGGGTTCAAGGGGGTCAAAATGATATAGGCGTGTTTTCGTGATGTGCTTCAGGGTAAACTTAGTCATGTTAATTAGATTCTAGGATACCGTATTTACCGTATGTATTCGGACAGACAGGCCTGAGCAAACAGTGTGAGCCCAGATGAGATGCCACAGAATGTGGTGTCTCATCAGGGTCTACACTGTCTGCCACTCGTTCAGATGTCACAAGGCACAACATCAGTTAGTTAACCCATTGTATATCAGTGGACTCTTCTATTGCTTTATGCTGGACAAGTCCATTTGTGATAGAAGGGTTATCAGGCCTGTTTCTTCATGCTTATTCTATTTTTGATGGAAAATTCTGTTAGCAAATAGGGCAGGCCCTGATCAGACGCCCCGTTAGGGGTTTCCCGCATGGAATGGGTTAATTGTACTTGTTCAAATTTTAGAACAAGTGTGGCTTGTTAAAATTTTAGAATGAATATGTCCAGATATTTAGGGTGTATAGGTTAACTAGAGTAATGAGTTAAGATGTCTCAGATTTTAGAGTAATAATGGTATTTAGGATAACCATGGTAACATTACACAGTATTGGAACTCATTTGTTTATCATGTCAATAAAATGATCAAATGTTTGTAGTCGTATTGTTTCTTATATGCCATTAGTTATGTCATTGACATCACACTTGCATTTGTGTGCATATGCATAGATACACATACACAGAATGGTAAAATTTGCAATACTAGTTGAATAAACCACAAAGGAACAATTCATCCCAAACAAGATATGATTATAATGTACCGATTATAAAGTCTCCCAAACAAAACCCACCCACCCAAACTCAAACGCCCATGTTGACATTGTACCCGAAATATTAGGTTGGTGTCACTGAATGCATCTTATCATAAGGAACAAGAATATATATGGTTTAAACAGTTTCTGAGATATATGGCCTGGTATGGAGTAGAGGGGTGCAGCCCAGTGCAGCTCGGGGAACACTAAGGTTGGTGCCACTAAATGTGTCTTATTATAAGGAACAAGAATATATATGGTTTACGGGTGGGGATCTGAAAGTTTTCTGAGATATTAGGGCTTTTATGAAGTAGAGTAGGTGGGGCAAGGCCCCGGCACACCCCAGGGGGCCTCCAGGTTGGTGTCACTGAATGTGTGAATATATGGTTTGGGGGGGGGGGGGATCCAAATAGTTTCTGAGATATTAGGCTGTTTATGAAGTGGAGGGGTTGGACATTGCCCATGCGCACCCCGGGGACCCCCAGGTTTTTCGTCTCTGAATACGTCTTATCATAAGGAACAGGTATATAGTTTAGGGGTGTGTATCTGAAAGGTTCCTGAGATAAAAGGCCTTTTATGAAATGGAGGGGGTGATGCACGGCTTCGTGCACTCTAGGGGACCCTTTGAAACACTCTTGCAAAACTTAATATTGATATCTATCATTTCCCCCAAATTTCAGAAAAATCCATTGAGTGGTTACTGAGAACTGGTCCTAACAAACTTGGGTTTTTTTTGCCTGCCCCCAGGTGACGTTTCGGGTCTGTGGGTTTGAATTTTGAAACCCTCTAGTACAACCTCATATCCATGTCTATCATACCCCAAAATTTCAGAACAGTCTGTCCAGCGGTTACTGAGAACTCGCCTGGACAAAATTTTGGCAGATAGAAAAAGAAAAAAGTAGAAAAATAATGGTAAGAAGAAGAAAAGCACCATAGCCAATAAGTCTCCCCACTTTGTTTGGGAGACTTATTTAGTCATACACCTGTGGACACAAATCCGTCCAAACTTTCATGAGCTTCATTTCATTTTGATCTGATGTTTCATTCAATATTTCCTTACATCCTGTCAGTCAACTGCAAGACAGGAATAAATTCAAAACACTAAAGTGTTGTATATTTAATTGTAGACACTGCACTGTCCAATCAGAATACATCTCAAATGTCAATCAGATTTTAAAATGGAAAAAAGTGCTTGCTTGATCCAGTTTTAGATGACATTGATGGATGACATTTGCTTGTCAAATTAACTTGATGCAAAGAGATTCATTGAAAGGTACTTCATCGGAGTTTGAACGCTTTTGTGTCCACAGCTCCACTAGTATAGCTGCATCCACATAAGTTTCAATGCATTTTCTTGAATAAAATAATGATAATGCGCCTGTAGTTAGCCCTTTGTCCATACGCTGAAAGGCTTCTATTTTTGTGTTAATTGTTAGTTGACCTAACGTTATTAAGCACAGTAGCTCCTCGGTGTTGATGTCCATTGTCTATCATATTTGCAGGAAATCCAGGTAATGGTTATTTATAGAGACAGCCACATTATTCTTATCACTGTGAGGTGAGAGTTTTGTTTAGGTGGTTTATCTATAGAATCTGGTCTGGAATAGTCTGATCAGGATCTACACTGCTTGCTTACAGTACAGGAATTAAAGGGTTAAACAAAATGGTCTAAGTCCCCGCTGAAACGGGCCTCCGTGGCCTAATGGATAAGAGCGCTGACTCTTAGTCATTAGGTCTCTCACCGCCGTGGGTTCGAGCCTCGCTCGGGTCACGTGTGAGACGCCAAGTTCTGCAACGGAAGGTCAGGTGGTTTTTCTCCGGGTACTCCGGTTTTCGCCCACCTATGATTAAGGATCGGCTCGATATGAGTGAAATAATCTTGAAAGGGCCGTAAAACCCAAACCAAAAAAAAAACAAAAAAAAAGTCCCCGCTGAGGACTACCTTAATGATCCTAAATTTTGGGACAGAAAGGCCTAAGCAAACAATGTAGACCCTGATCAGACTGCTCCTCAAGGTCTACATTGTTTACCATTCTGTCTGCACTTTTTGGACTCCTTATTGGCTCATGAAATAAATTTGAAACACATTTGTTAAAACTTTAGGAGAATTTTAGCTAGTCCTCAAGATGTCCGAAGTTTTTAGGATTTTTAAGGTACATTTAGAGACAATTGACCCACCAGTTCTGTTAGTGCTTTGATTTCAACTTTTTTATCAATATGTCAATATGGCATCTAACTAAATAATCAATCAATAAAAACAATTTGGAATTCTTGAGAACTTGCTGTAATTCTCCTAAATTATTTACCCATTTAGTACCGGAAACCCCCAAACAGGTAATTGGCAAACAGTGCAGGCCCAGATCAGACGCCGCATATTCTCAGACGCCGCAGAATATGCGGCGTCTGATAAGTGGCCTGCGCTGTTGGCAAAAAGTTCAGCCATTTTCCAAATAAATTTTGAAGAAAACACAACCTGATATCCCTAAAGTTTGAAATGGACTCCTGCTATATATAAGAAGGCAAATGCCATTTGGTACAAATTGGGTTAACAAATATAATTGTCTTCATTGTTTGCTAAGGCCTATCTGTTCCTATACTTAGGATCATTACAGTACATTCCTTGCCCCTATGGCAGTTCTATTCATTTTATTTTCATGCTTGTCCAGGCACTGTGGCAAATGTGTTATGCGTGTGAATCAGGTCACAGATTTGATCCCCGACACATCAGACCAAATTTCTTTCACGGAGATTGGTCATTCTCTCCTTTCCACTGATTCAAGAAGGGCAGTTGTCAGTTTCTAGCAAAAGAAGATGCACTGTACTGATGAACCACTTATACATAAGCTTTCCCAGAAAAAGTGTTGTTAGGTAAATTGACTGGCTAGACATTAAACTCTGAAAACAAAAAAATTTCATGCTCACATTATAGATTTTATCATGGCAATTCAGGCATCATTACATTTTTTGGGCATTTAACCCTTCTCTTGCTGAATATTCATTTAAGCCACACCCATATCTGTCTTTCAACCAATCAAATTACTTGATGTAATTTATTGCTACAAATCCATAAACTGAGGGCCAAACAGTGTAGATCCTGATCAGATGGCTTTTTCAGAAGCCATCTGATCTGGATCTACACTGTTTCCAAAGATAGGGCTTGTCGTGAACAGCATGATAAGAGTTAATCCTTATCTTGCTGTTCACGACAACCCCTATCTTTGCAAACAGTGTAGATCCAGATCAGATGGCTTCTGAAGAAGCCATCTGATCAGGATCTACACTGTTGAACATTCAGTTTATGAATTTGTCCGAATAAATTACATCAAGCAATTTGATTGGTTGATAGACAGGAATGGGTGTGGCTACATTGAATATTCAGCAAGGTAAGGGTTAAGATCCTGATCAGATGGCTTCATCATTAGCCAGCTGATCTGGCTCTACACTGTTTACAAAGGTAGGGGTTGTTGCGTTCAGCAGTAAAAGGGTTAACACTAGTGAGATGGCATGCTCAAACACAAAACCTTAAAGCACCTAGCACGATTGGAGCAGATAATATTTTATACGTTTCAAAATCAGGTTTTGAATTTTCGTGATTCACATGAAAAGACAAGCATGATTTCTTTGACTATAATAAAAAATATTTGGAATTTTTGTCTGTTACAGTATTGTGTTTGCATCATGAAAACATGTCTCTATAATTCTGGCCCCCTCGAGACCCCTTGAGCAAAACTGAGGTTTACAGGGCTAAAACTTATTTTTCTTATTTCTGCCCTAAAATATAGATTGCAGGTACTCCTTAGAACCACCTCGATGGGGTGGATCTAACGTGTACACACAACCTATATTTTGAGCAGAAATAAGCAAAATATCACAATTTTTCATCTTAAAATTTTCGTTTTTCAGTGGTAAAATTTTGGGTATATTTATATAGGCATGTTTTTGTGATGTGATGTTTGAAGGGTTGCGATCAGTAAATGTTCTACTGTCACATGAAGTCGATCTGTTCAAATTTTTCTCAGAAGGCGTGATATAATTATCACATGATATGCCAAGCAGGAAATATCATGCTATCATTATTAACAACTTCGTTTAGCTGTCTTGTTTTTATAAAAATAGCTTCCTTTATATACACCAGTTTTTTCAGTATCGTTTCCTGATAATAACGGAAGCAAACCCAGGGAATTATGTTGTGAAAGTAGCATGTTCCAGACAAATGAAAATGAAAACAATCAATATTGTTCTGGGCCAGACTACTTCGTTTCAGCCAGTTAGCCCCATCAGTGGCCATCTGGTGGCAGGGCTTCAACTCACTGTTGGGTAAAAGTCCCACAAAATTAGAAGCAAAGTCTCCAAGATGACCTAAATAGTGTTGATGGGGACATTAAACATCAAATCAAACAAACGAACATTTTAAAAAATCTCGGACCAATTGTTCAAAACTAATCCCTTATTTTGGTGAATATTCATTTAAGCCACACCCATTTCTGTCTATCAACCAATCAAATTACTTGATGTAATTTATTGCTACAAATTCATAAACTAAATGCCAAACAGTGTAGATCCTGATCAGATGGCTTCAGAAGCCATCTGATCTGGATCTACACTGTTTGCAAAGATAAGGGTTGTCGTGAACAGCAAGATAAGCATGGATGGTCCGCCTCGCACCGCGGTTCCTGGACAGGCTTAGATCCTCTAAGTGGTTTACCAGTACTAGTGTGCGGGCCGGATTCAACTCTGCATGGAAGCATCATGCAGCCCATATATTTCTTCAAGCCCCTATGGGCGGGGTTCGATTCTATGATTCCGCCATTTTGGATGCACTGATTCGTTTCGAAACATGAATGGAGTATGATTTGCCTGATTTATATGAGGTGCCGTTTTACTATTTAATCGAATTTCAAGATATCTATAAATTAAATTAATGATATCTGTAATAAAAATATAGGATATCAATAAATATTATTAGATATCTATAAATAATATTAGATATCTATTATTCATTTTATGATATCCATAATATGTTAAAGGATATCTATAATTCCAATTATAGATATCTATTATTCAATATATAGATATCAAATATTGAAGAACATTTTAGGATATCAATAATTACATTAAATTTTGTTGATATCCATAATATATTTTATGATATCCATTATTGAAAATTGTGATATCTATAATTAAGCCCTTTAAATGATATCTATAATTTGAGTTTTAAATATCTATATATGCAAAGGAATAATGGATATCATAAAACAAGTTTATAGATATCAAGAAATATATATTACATATCATTGATTACATTTTATGATATCAAAAACTTTTGATAATTATAGATATCAATAATGTTAATGTTTGATTTATAGATATCTATAATTTGATTTTTAGATATCTATAATAACATTATAGTATTCTTAACTTGCCATAGTAACCAAACTAAAGAGCCAAATTTCATTAAAAACACAAAACCTGTCAAGGCAAATACGGTGAATATTTGCATAAATTCTCAGCCTAAAGCCCTGGTCCCACAGACCTTGCGACTGCGATGCGACCTCTCTGCAACTGATTTCGTTGCAACTGGCCTGCGACATTTGCAACTAAATTTGCTCCGTAAATGTGATCGCCGACCCTTCGCCTACTAGTCCGCGATCGGTCACCGAACAATCAGCGATTAATGTTGCCCAAAGTCGGCGATTGATCAGCGACTTGTCGCCGAAGAATCGCCGTATGATCGGCGACTGACTTGCAACAAGTGAAACATGATCAGGGACTAGTCGGCGATCAATCGGCGTCTCTTCAGAGACTGGATAAAACCCATTGGCGACTTGTCAGAGACTGTTTTGCGTTTTTTTTTTTTTTTTGACACAGACAAAAATAAACTAAATTTTCGACTGCCGAGAGTCTTCTCTGGAGTGCTGCGAGTCCTATTCATCCGAAATTGGTGTCCTAGCCTTGCTTCCCATTTTTTTCAACTGCGCCGCCGTTTTCTTTTGCCCGCCTCTCAGAACCATGTTGCCTCTTTGAAATCTGTCGTCGAAATGATGCTAGGATGTTAACAGTTTTTTATTGTAGTTAGCGCTATAATTGTTCGGTGGTTTTAACACCTTTTTACAGTTTGTCTGCGACCAGTTGCAGATCAATCGCCGACTTATCAGTGATCAATCTCCGATCGATCGCCGACCCATCGCCGAACAGTTGCCGACCGATCCCCAATAGGTCGTGGATCGATCGCGGATCAGTCGGCAATTGGTCTGCGACCAGTCCCCTCTAAGTTACAATAAGGTTGCTAGAATTTACAGCCAAATTTGCATAAATTCGGTCTGGGATCGATCGGTGACTGTCCGGCGATCAATCGGAGATTGGTCTGCGACGTCTAGAAAACCATTGCAACTAGTCTGCGATCAAAATCAGTCGCAGCCAGTCTTTTGTGCATGCACAAAAGACGATTGGCGACTAAATTTGATCGGCGACCTACCCGCGACCTTGCTGCAACCTTTATAAAACCTCTCTGCGACTTCTGCAACCGCTCCGAGATTGCCATTTTTTTTAGTCGTGGAGAGGTCGCATCGCGGTCGCAAGCTCTTTGGGACCGGGCCTTTACAGAGCATATGGTTTCTGAGGATATGACCTTTGTTTTTTGTTGTTGTTTTTTTTTTTTTCAGTTTTTTTTTGGCATTTTAGTTTCCATGGCAACCAGTAAAAGTGAGAAGGTAGCCGAAAATCATACTGCAAATAGATGATAGCTTAAAGAATATTACTATGAAAGTTTTGTCAAAAAATCTGCAAAGGCGGCGGTGAATACCATTTTCCAATTTTCCCGGCAACTCTACGTTGCCATATAGCAGCCAATCTAAGAGCCCAATTTCAATAATAAAAAAAAAAACCTGTTGGTTTAGGGGTGTGGATCTGTAAGGTTTCTGAGATATTGGGTCTATAATGAAGTGGAGGGTTGGAGCAAGATGCAGGGCACTCCCATGTTGTTGTCACTGAATGTCCCTATCATAAAAACCATGAATATATATGGTTTAGGGGTGCGGCTCTGAACAGTGCAGGCCCAGATCAGACGCTGCAGAAGGCAGCGTCTGATCAGGGCCTACACTGTTTGCAAAACGTTCAGATTTTAAAGAAAAAACAACCTGACACCCCTAAATTTTGAAAAGGACTCCTGCTATATATAAGGAGGAAGATTCCATTTGGTACAAAAAAGGTTAAAGGATGCAAGGCAAAAATAGGTTATTATATCATTTCATATATTTCATATTTTCTGCTCAAAACAGAATGTGTGGTTTTACACAGAACCCAAAATCTATTTTTGAAGTAAAAATAAGAAAATTACTACAAATAATTGTCTGGGCTGCCACCCACTATGGCTTGGAGAAATAGATTGGGCTGCATGGTGCTTCCATGCAGAGCTGAAAGTACTGGTAAACCACTTAGAGCCTAAGCCTGCCCAAACAAAGTTGCATGAGTCTGACCATCCTTGCATATAAACCTATTGGTTTTATTGGGTGGCAAGGCTTGAGATGTCATCTCAATGTTGGGTAATGGAAGCATCATCTCCAAAATGACCTATATAGTGTAGAGGGGGAGGTTAAACCTCAAATCAAACAAACAAACAAAT
The DNA here is from genome assembly GCA_963580285.1 of Lucinisca nassula. NCBI lineage: Eukaryota > Metazoa > Mollusca > Bivalvia > Lucinida > Lucinidae > Lucinisca > Lucinisca nassula. The sequence continues at coordinate 160,367,274 of OY757012.1, read as the reverse complement.
TATTGTCTAAAAATAGCATTTCTAGAGTCATGTAACGCTATATCACAAATATTGTCCTGAAGCTTTCCCACGTTTTCAAGTATCTGTCCTTCTACGTCTCATCTACCCTCTCCACAAAGTGCTTCACAATAAAGCAATTAGTTCAAACAATTGCCAATTAGCCGAAAACCTTTAAAGACATAACTACTTACAAAGACTTCATTACACTAGTCCTTGGTTAGTACAGTCTCACACCATCCAAACTTCAAAGGTGCTGAGTACCATAATTATCCTAAGAATTGGGACAGACAAGCCTAAGCAAACAGTGAAGAACCAGATCAGACTGCTCCTAAAGGAGCAGTCTGATCAGTGTCTACACTGTTTGCCATTGTGTCTGGACCTTTTGGACTCCTCGTTGGATCGTGGAACAAATTTGTCAAAATTTTAGGAGAATTACAGCAAGTCCTTAAGGTGTCCGAATTTTTAGAGTTCTTAATTACTGGTGACAGAAATGGTGAGTTTATGTTAACATCTCAGCATACCTCCAAGGGCCCAGTTGTTCAAAGCATCATAAGCTTAACGAGATTGTTAGTGGTCATATTTTTAACTGTTCTAGAAAGTTTAATATTTAAAATTTTGGTATTTTTGCTGAAAAAATGTGAGCAGCTTTTGCATTCGCAAAAGCTGCTCACATTTTTTCAGCAAAAATATTAGCATATTTGCTATAATAAATGATCGAAGTTTTAACTATATGTAAACTAGCGACGTTGTTAGTTTTGAACAACTGTCCCTAGACATTTTTCAGCAAAAATATTAGCATATTTGCCATAATAAATGATCGAAGTTTTAACTATATGTAAACTAGTGACGTTGTTAGTTTTGAACAACTGTCCCTAGATAAGGAGGGATAACATTTTTTCAGCAAAAATATTAGCATATTTGCCATAATAAATGATCGAAGTTTTAACGATATGTAAACTAACGACGTTGTTAGTTTTGAACAACTGTCCCTAGATAAGGATGGATAACATTTTTTCAGCAAAAATATTAGCACATTTGCCATAATAAATGATCGAAGTTTTAACAATATGTAAACTAGTGACGTTGTTAGTTTGAACAACTGTCCCTAGATAAGGAGGGATAACAAGGATATTTAGGGATAAGTTTCCTTTAAGAATCATGTGGGTACCTGTTAGGTTGGCCTCATTGTGGGTATTCTAACAAGTACCCACCATATAGACTTTAACCCTTTTTGTACCAAATGGAATCTTCCACCTTATATATAGCTGGAGTCCATTTCATAATTTAGGGGTGAAAGATTGTACTTTGTTCAAAATTTGTTTGAAAAATGGCTTAACTTTTTGCAAACAGTGTAGGCCATGAACACAAGCCGTGTTCTACGGCGTCTAATCTAGGCCTGCACTGTTTGTCAGGGTACCCTTTTTGGGGTTTCCGGTACTAAATGGGTTAATGGAGAATTAATTTTTTTCTCAATGTGTTAGAAACATGTTGTGGGTACTTGTGCCTCTTTGAGGCAATTCTAACAAGTACCCACAACATATAGAACATATATAAATGGAGAAATATTGAAAATTATTATATACCTAGAAATTGAAAATGTCCTGTTTACTTTGTACAGAAGTTACTGGTCAACATTTTTCCATATTGCCCATAGTCAAGTGCATATTGCTTGTAGATATGCAGTCTTGTTCACTAGAACCAATTTCAAATTTGTCCATTTCAAGGCTAAAATCAACAGGCATCTTGTCATGCATATCAACTGAAAGAAGGTAAAACAAAACAAATACAAGTTGTGATAAAGTGCATAAAGCGTATTTTATGCCGTCAAATATGACTACTACAGTCTCTAGATTTAAATAAAATTCTTTTAGGCAGTATTTTGAAAGAAATAAAATGGACAATCCAGAAGTGTTAACGTCAATGCTTTTCCCACACATCCACCAACGTTAATGTCATCTTCACGTTGGCGCCATTGGACGTGGTTTTTCAAGGTGTAGGAAGTCCTGTATTATTTTACATTTCAAAACCACTTGAAGATATATCAATTGATTTTACGTACAGATTTCTGTGCCAGGCAGACAGTTCAAGTTTTGGGTATATAATGTTATTGACTATATTGTGAAATATTCGGCACTCATTCATATGGCTGGATGAACTTGCAAGCTTGTGCCTCCTTGGCCATATGAACTCCTGACGAATATTTCACAATATGAAGTCAATAACCTATAAATATACCATAATTATCCTCAGGACTCATTTTTATGATTCAGTCTTTGGACACATGCACACAGACATTACGAAAACAAGCCTACACAAATACAATGTAAATTTTGCCACCACATAAAACGAAATTTTAGAAGAAAAAATGTGATAATTATCTTTCTTCTGCTCAAAATATAGATTGTGGGTACTCGTTAGAACTATCTTGATGAGACAGATCTAATGAGTACCCACAATCTATATTTAAGAGCAGAAATAAGAAAAATAATGTTTTACCCCTGTAAACCCCAGATTTTCTAGATAAAAGGGGGGTTTGAGGGGGTCAAAATGATATAGGCGGGTTTTCGTGATGAAACACATAAAGATCAACCCTGCTCATCTGCAGTCTGATCAGTCTGCAGTGCACTGATTTTTGTCTTCTTCTCACTGAGTGGATTCACGGACTCATAGGACATACAAAGTTTTTTTTCTGACACTACTCATTTATTACGATTTATTTTCCATCTCAGTTTGTGGAACTTCCCATCACGAAAATATTTTGACCCCTTGAACCCCACTTTTATATAGTAAAACTGGGGTTTACAGGGGTAAACCTTATTTTTCTTATTTCTGCTCTAAAATATTGATTGTGGGTACTCGTTAGAACCGCCTCATCGAGGCGGTTCTAACGAGTACCCATAATCTATATTTTGATCAGAAATAAAAAAAAAATCAAAATGTTTAGTTTTTTTCAGCGGTAAAGTTAACAATGTATTTGTATAGGCTTGTTTTCATAATGTGTAAGACAGGACACAAACACTTCCACCCTCATTATATTAGTCATCCTCTGTCCCCTCTAAATATGCAGGGCCTAAATTCAAATCAGAAGCAAATGTCACTCCAGTGGGGGCGTTAAAATCACTGCAAAGGTTGACTCATATGTTGACGACTGGATAAACAAACAAATAAACAAACAGAAAATGGCTCTACATAGCAACAGATTTGTGATAAGTGGAGAACAATTTTTGTCAGTTGTCCAACAAAACCTATGTTGTGGTTATTCATTAGAACTGCCTTGGTGAGACAGTTCTAATTTCTAATGAATATGCACAACATAGGTTTTTATGGATTGATATAATGTGTTTGGTTTAACTGCACATCAACACTAGTGGGTCATTTTGTCATCTGCCAGAGAGAAAGAAGAGACAATAGAGGAGATGAAAGTGAGGGATTGGAGAGAGGAAAATAAATGGAAGTTACATTTTCCCAGCTGCAAGGGTTCCCTGCTGCAAGGGCAGCAGGTCTGAACTGTAAACCAATATCAATTGGACGTCAAAATGATGCAAGACACTTGACACCTTCACCTCACTCAACCAATCCACAGGTTTTTATGAGGAATTAAGGGGAATGGGAACACCTGGCAAATTTTTCCTGACAATATTAAAAAAGACAAATTTCGTGACTTCCTGTTCGCTTTTCTATAAGCCATGTCCCACTGAAAAAGGGGTGTACCCTTAAAGGAAAGAATTTCTCCTCAGGAGCCAATTCTTTCGTTCAAGAGTTGACCCCTATTGACATGAGAGACAAAAATACTTTTGCAGGAGTTGCCTCCCCTGAAGGTGTTCATATTCCCCTTAAGGAAAATTACCCTTCAATTATGACCAAATACCCACCTTACCTCTGTTTTGTGGGATCATTCTATTGCTTCATGCTAAGAACAGGAACAACAAAAAGTATATTTATAATTGAGCCCCGCCAAGCGAATTTGTGTCTTCGAGCATTCCGTCATGACAAATTTTATCTGCGCATGCCCAGCCATTCAGAAAGGCCAGGGATATGGCTTTCTGTCTGAAGGTTCCTCTTGATTCACTGCTTGTATGAGCGAGCAGAGAAGGTTCTGGCGAGTCTGCGCGGATGCGCAGGCTCGCCTGAACCTTCGCTGCTCGCATAGGCGATAAGTACCAAAATCACTTGACGGGGCCCAATTAGAGAGAATCTGTTTGGTGAGAAAATGATAGTGGACACCTGTTAGTGATTCATTTTTTTATTATTATTTTATAATGAATAATTTTAGTATATTAAATAATAAAATACAGTAGTTCTATGCTGATAAAATCTCACATTCTTGCAAATTTCCAATCATGTATTACACAGGCATACTTCCAAATAAGGAATAGCAAGAATAAATAAGGGGAATTTATAATGTATTGTTAGAAACATACATTGTGGGTACTTGTTAGAATCACCTCACCGAGGCGATTCTAACAAGTACCCACAACATGTGTCTAACATGAAATGAGGAAAATTATCCCTTAACCCATAAAATGCCAATCAAGACAATTGTCATCTGCTTTGCCGTCTGGGGGTTACCTTAAAAGTTATTATTATGCAAACAGTTTGGACCCAGATCAGACTGCTCCTGTAGGAGCAGTCTGATCTGGACCCACACTGCCTGTATGCAAAAATATTTTCAAAAAGTTTGCAAAAAAAATCAGCAGACGACATAAGCAGACGACATTTTCAGATGTAGTTTTTCTCGCCGTCTTAAGGGTTAATTAACCTTGCTATTCCTCCATATCTGGACATTTGACGTAATAACGCGGGTGTATCTGTGCGAAGCTAGCAACCAGCTAGATCAGTAGCCCAGAATAAGGCCCAGAGCAGCCTGCGTATTTCAGCAGAACAATCAAGACCTTATAACAGAGTGACTGCTATTGTACTTCCTACCAGCTGGTTCCTAGCTGAATATCTCAACTTCAATCAAATCAAACAACCTTAGGGTAATAGAGGCTTCACATAGCAATGATAAAAATCTTGAAAATTCTATATTTAAATCACTTCTCAAATATGGCACACCAATGATTTTTTCATACACCTGTTCTCATATGACAAATGGAGTCTACCTCTAAAAGATGGAATTTTGCTCAAGAGGGAGAATACTCCAAGGTCATGTTCTCCTGATCAGTATTAAATTCAATACGGCTAAATTTATCTAAAAAGCCATACCATATGTGCTGCATCATAAGACAATCTGTTTTGGCCATTTGCGAACAACATAGTTGCTAATCAGTCTGCGCATATGCGCAGACTGATCAGCAACTATGTTGTTCGCTGCTTGAATAGTAAATACCTGTAGTTTCTATATCAAAATTTCCAAACTCTTACTAGCCTGTGCAGCAAGGCAGGCCGTTTTTGTCTTAACACAGTCACAAACCTCGAAGATCGGTTCTCTCATAATTGGGCTCTTATCAAACTGTTCAATTCAGCTTTGAATTTAATGCCTTTTTTAACAGCAAGTTCTTTTACCAAAGACCCCTTTGAGAAGGGAGACATATATTTCTAGTTCACAATGTTCTCCTTGGGCCTTGGGAAGATCAGTCAGCGAGCTCCTTTGGCATAGGGCAATCAGTGAGCTCCCTTGGCCTTAGGAAGATCAGCCAGTGGTCTTCATTGTCCTTGGAAAGATCATTTAGAGACCTCCCTTGGTCCCAAGAAGATCATTCATTGATCTCCTTTGGCCCAGGGAAGATTATACAATGATCTTGATCTGCATTGGCCTAGGGAAGATCACCCAGCGATCTCAGAGCAGCTGTTATCTCCCGTGGTCTTAGGAAGATCATTCTGTGATCTCATTGCCCTTGGAGAAATCGCTCAAACAAAAATGAAGATCTACTGCATAGATTAATCTGTTTCTTATCCAGATACACCACAACCTTTTTATAACATTGTTCATTATAACATGGTTTTGGCTATAACAGAGTTTAAAGATGGATCCAAAAATGTATAGATATAGAAAGCAAGAGATGGCCCTCTATCGCTCCCCTGCCATTTTCGGCCCCAAGGTTATAATTTGAACAATCTTGGTAGAGCCTGCATACCAAATATCAAAGACTTGGGCCTTCTGGATTCCGACAAGAAGATTTTTAAATGTTTTCCCTATATAAGTCTATATAAAACATATGGGCTCCGGGGTGGGGCCATTTTGGCCCCCAAGGTTATAATTTGAACAATCTTGGTAGAGGCTTCATACCAAATATCAAAGGTTTGTGCCTTCTGGTTTCCGACAAGAAGATTTTTAGACATTTTCCCTATATACCTATGTAAAACCGGTTGGCCCCAGGGCAAGGTCATTTTTGGTCCCAAGGTTATAATTTGATCAATCTTGACAGAGGTCACTAGATGAAGTTTCATACCAAATATCAAAGACCTGGGCCTTGCGGTTTCAGAGAAGAAGATTTTATTTTAATTTTCAGTTAAAAAATCTATATTTTCCTCCTTGGACCTGGATGTGCAAAGAACTAAAACAATTTGAACAACTCTAAAAGAGAACTAAGGATCATTCCTGTAAAGTTAGGTCAAAATCCGATCAGTGGTTTAGGAGATGTTGTTTGAAGAAATTGTTTATGTACCCACACACTGACGACAGACAAAATATGATCACAAAAGCTCAACTTGTCATTACGTGACAGGTGAGCTAAAAAGACCATAAAATTAATGGTCATTTTTATAAGTAATGTATACATTTTTGTCTGGATGCAAAAGAGTTGTTTCTGCTTTGGACCCCAACAATAGTGTTATGAAGAGGTTGGGGTGAACATGCAAGAACTATCAATCATCCCAACTTTATTTTTTCAACATAAATCACTAAACATTTAAATCAGTGATTATTTCACTAGTGACATATTGCACTATACATGTAGCAGTAACAAAATTTCCTTGCCAGGCTTACAGAGGGTGAGTTTGTTTTGGTGTTCAATGGCCCAACCAACAGTATTAAGTTCATTTTGAGACAGTCAGTTAACCTACCGTAATGATTCTAAGTATTGGGACAGACGGGCCTAAGCAAACAGTGCAGAGCCAAATCAGACTGCTCCTGAAGGAGCAGTCTGATCAGGGTCTACACTGTTCACCATTTCATCTGCAGTTTTTGGATTCCTTGCTGGATCATGAAACAAATTTGTTAAAATTTTAGGAGAATTACAGCAAGTCCTCAAGGTGTTGGAATTTTTAGGAGTTTTAGGGCATACCTGCCAACTTTCACCCATTAGGAGTGAGTTTCACGATTTTTCCATGCATTTTGACCTCACGATCGTGTTGCCAAAATAAGGCAAAAATCACGATTTTTCCACCTCCTCACGCTTGGTATTTTTATCAGCCATATTATTTGTGGATAGTAATTTGGAATATCTTGGATTTCTTCACTATTGCCAACAGTTTTCTATCCGTATGAGCGTGAACAGGGATGCCCTTTGCTTACCTTTTCATGCATGTTTGTTTGAACAATTATTTAATCTCTCCCAGATGTAATGAAAGTAAATATTTACCTATGAATGAGCAATGTCACGTATTTTCGTGACTACGAAAATCGTAGTTTTATCTCTCAAACTAAGAATTGTATTGTTATTTGGTAATGAGTGTTCTAACACTTCAGAAACAATTGTTTTGCAAAATAAAGGCTGTTATAGTCAGACATTAAGCAGGCCTTGCAATTGCATGAAAACTGTTTTTGAGTAAAAGAACCTAATTTCAGACATCATATATTCAGACAATCTTTAGTTATTGCAAATACTGTTAATTATTGAAGCTTAAGTATTATACCAGTGATTTATTGGATAATACATAAAATGTAAACATGCAATTTTTCTGATTGTACTAGTAGACTGGAGTGTGTCTACTAATTTGAAAAAAAAATCTCCCCCATGGAAATTTTGGGGAAAATATTCACCGCGCTTTATTCCATCGACAAATGCCGTGACACGCAGAATCTCCCCCATGAAAAATATGAAAAGTTGGCAGGTATGTTTAGGGCATCATTTTTCCAAAACAGAAGCTATTATAATCAGCTACTCTTACTCACGTTTTTATGCAGAAATCAGAAAAATTATCCCAAAATTATCCTTGTTATTCCTGCTAATCTGGACATATGACCCATTATCAGAAAGTTATATAAGGACATGTACATCTTCCTCTCTGTATTGTGCTAAATATACAAAATATCACAATGTGACACATTAAAACCGATTAAAGATTATAAAAAAAAAATCCAATTATTGATATGAAACTGAAAACAGCCATTTAGAAGCTCTTCTTTCAGAAAGAAATGAGAAGGTTGTGTTTTCATTGAATACTGCAGCAATCTTTGTGGAACAGTTTACACTATCTTTGTGAGGAAGCAAATTCTTTCCTTAGGCGGAATGGGTACACCTTCAGGGGAGGCAACTCCTGCAGAAGTATATCTGTCTTCCTTGTCAAAAGGGGTCAATTCTTTAAGAGCAGACCCCTTTTTCAGTGGGACAGGTCTTATAGAAAAGCGGACAGAAAGTTCTTAAAGTTGTCTCCCTTTGAAAAGTGGTGCAAAAATTTGCCAAGTGTTCCCATTCTCCTTAAAGAGGACAGACTCAATTTTTTGGAAGGATTATCTGCAAAGTATGCCCTCTCTGAAAAAAGGGTAATATCTTTCAGAACTACAATATCAGCTGTATTCCCTACTCTTTTAAGCCAAAGCAATTAAACCCTCATGTTCTGAGAGGGAGGTAACTAAAGACTTTCTGCCAGTGGTAAAGTTAATAGTTACAAAATAAAATATTTGTATGATTTAATAATAACAAAATGTCTTGACATGATACTGTTACTGAACTCAGTGTGTGTAATACATGTAAATTATTAACCATATTTGTGTGTATATATACATGTACAACGAGCTGCAGATAAGGACAAAAGAGGATAATTTTGGAATTATTTTTCTTGTTTCACCATTAAAAACATGTTGTGGGTACTTGTTAGAATCGCCTCGATGAGGCGATTCTCACAAGTACCCACAACATGTTTCAATCGAGAAATAAGGCAATTTATTTCTTAGTTATCCTCTATACACTTTCTTACCTGGAGCTCTGATACAAACTTACAATGTTTAACTCAGTTTTATGTCTGGCAACATCTGAAAACACGCCTATATAATTCTGACCCCCTAAACCTTAATTTTCTTATTTCTGCTCTAAAATATAGATTGTGGGTACTCGTTAGAACCGCCTCAATGAGGCGGTTCTAATGAGTACCCACAATCTATACTTTAGGCAGAAATAAGAAAAATATCACAACTTTTCATGATGTGAAACTTTTCGTTTTTGTGGTGGTAAAATTTACAATGTATATGAATAGGCGTGTTTTCGTAATGAAAATGTGACCAAAGGAAGGCAGAAATATTATTTATTCAGTCATACCTACATTCAGTAGGGGAGAAAATAATTATTTCTTCAATCATAACTATATGAAACAGTCGTATACAAGTACAAGAAAAAATAACTTGATTACAGCACTTTGCATGTTAAGGGGAATGAATACACATTCAAGGGGCACAACTTTTTTAAACTGATTTGCTTCCCCTGTCACCAAGGGGTCTCCCCATAAAGGAAAGGATTTATTCCCCAAGAGTTTAGACTAGAACCCTTTGTTCCTGAAAAATATTACTATTTTCCATTTATCTTGCACACCTGATAAGGAAATCATGGATTTTACCCTGGAATAGAGATTCTTATCCTACTCAGGTTATCCTACCCAGGTTTTGGGTAAAAACTGAAAATTCTCACACATTCGATTTGCACTGGTTGAATAGGATGTCCTGCATGCCATCAAGGTTGAAGTTACTGAATGAGGTATGTCACTAAAAATTGCAGTATTGTAGTCATAATATGAAATATGATGGCAACTGAAGTGATTATATTATTTAAAATCCATGATCAGAAGTGATATGTATGCAAGAAAAAGAATCTAACTTGGGTGTGAGGGCTAGATAAAAAAATTCGTCCCTCGAGATCAGTTTCGAGCATAATTCAGCAGTCATGAGGCTTGCAGAGTGATGCCGCAAAATGATCCAGAGTGTCAGATTTTTCTATCCACCACTTACACCCATAAAAGATTCTTATATTAGATGGTCTTGGTGTGCAGTGAAGTAAACAGTGAGTCATAGAAGTTATCTCCCCTGTAACACCGACATAAAAATCCCTAAGATGTATCAATCCCCCTTAAGGAGAATGGATACAACTGGCAGATTTTTCCACCATTTTTCAAAGGGAGACAACTTTCAGGACTTCCTGTTCGTTTTTCTATAAACTCTGCCCCACAGGAAAAGGGGTCTTCTCTTAAAAGAAAGAATTTGCTCCTCAGGAGCAAATTCTTTCCTTTAAGAGTTGACCCCAGTTGACATGGGAGACAAAAATACTTTTGCTGGAATTGCCTCCCCTGAAGGTGTACCAATCCCCCTCAAGTTAAATTTATAGTTCGGACATTGTAAGTTCAGGGCACAATCAATACAGAAATATATCTACACACTGAAGAAGGGTGGGGTACTTTGTAAAGTTGGTGCACTTTATTGTAACATTTCTTTACAATCAAAACAGAAATAAAACAAAATGAAACAAGCTGTAATAGCACAACATTTTTATGCACTGACTACCGGTACTTGTATAAGTTAAAAACATCACATTAACAAGACCCTCTAAAAAACACCCATATAAATTCAAGGGAAAGTCTGTTTTATAAGGTTTTCTGTTTGTTTGTTGATCATTACAAAAACACCCCTATACAAATGCATTATAAACTAAACCGCCAAAAAAAAAAAAAAAAAGAAATTTTTAAGATGAAAAATTGTGATATTTTTCTTATTTCTGTTCAAAATATAGATTTTGGGTACTCGTTAGAACCACCTCACAAACTATACTTTACAGCAGAAATCAGAAAAAAATACAATTTTTCATCTTTTTTTTTTTTTTTTTTTTTTTGGTGGTAAAGTGTGCTATTTTTCTTATTTCTGCTCTAAACTATAGATTGTGGGTACTCGTTAGAACCGCCACAGAAATAAGAAAAATAAGGATTACCCCTGTACACCCCAGTTTTTCTATATAAAAGTGGGGTTCAAGGGATTCAAAATTATATAGGCGTGTTTTTGTGATGTTTCTTGTTTGGGGTTTATATCCCAGTCAATCCCCCCCGCCCATAGGGGCTTGAAGAAATATATGGGCTGCACGATGCTTCCACGCAGAGCTGAATCCGGCCCGCACACTAGTACTGGTAAACCGCTTAGAGGATCTAAGCCTGTCCAGGAACCGCAGTGCGAGGCGGACCGTCCATGCTAATAAACCCTATTGGTTTCATTGGGCGACAGGGCTTGAGATGTCATTTCATCTCGATGTCGGGTAAAAGTCCCACAAAATTGGAAGCAACGTCTCCAAAATGACCTTTACAGTGTTGACGGGGACGTTAAACCTCAAATCAAACAAACAAATATCCCAGTCAATATTAAAGGTTACACATTCTTTTTTATATTCCTTTGCAAAACCATACAGTGTGAGTTTTTTGTGCAAGTTCTTTTTAGAACTTCCTCCATGGGGCAGTTCTAATGAGTAACAACTATCTTCTGTAATGACCCTAAGTATTGGGATAGACAGGCCTAAGCCAATAATGCATACCCAGATCAGACTGCTCCTCCAGGAGCAGCAGTCTGATCAGGGTTTGCACTGTTTGGCATTCCATCTCCACTTTTTGGAATCCTTTCTGGATAGCGAAACAAGCTTGTTAAACTTTTAGTAGAATTACAGTAAGTCGTCAAGGTGTTCAAATATTGCGGATTTTTACGGTATATTCTTCAAAGGTGTATGCCATCACGAAAACACCCCTATATAATTTTGACCCCCTTTAACCCCACTTTTATATTGTAAAACTGGGGTTTCTGGGGGTATACCTTATTTTTCTTATTTCTGCTCTAAAATATAGATTGTGGGTACTCGTTAGAACCGCCTCGATGAGGCGGTTCTAACGAGTGCCCACAATCTATATTTTGAGCAGAAATAAGAAAAATATCACAATTTTTCATCATAAATTTTTTTTTTTTTTTTTCAGAGATAAAGGTGGCAATGTATTTGTATAGGCTTGTTTGCGTAATGCCTAGTTGACCAACAGACCTAAACACACACCTTCGTGCAGGTCTCATCTACATATCTGAGAACAGAAATAATAGGTCTGCTAAGACTGTGTTTATGTGCAGGCTTGCCGGATCCATTGCTAGTTCCCTGTGCAATAAATACCCATTCATTTCTCACAGGTCCAATGAACTGAGTTTGACGAATTCGGAAATGCGGCTGAATTCCGCCTAACTATTCTCAACTCTTATTCTGCTCAATCACACCCATTTCTGACTAACAACCAATCAAATTACTTGCTATTCACCATATTTGCATTATTTGCTGGCTCCCAGCTTGCACATTGTCAATATTGGAAAAACAAGTAACCAGACCCCCCAGACCTTTCAAGGTCAGGGGGTCTGGTTACCTGTTTTTCCAACTCTGATAACCTTCAGACTAGGAACCTGGGTCTGGTTACCTGTTTTTCCAACTCTGATAACCTTCAGACTAGGAACCAGCAGATAATGCAAATAAGGTGAATAGTGTATTTATTCAATTCACACACTGCATGACAATGTAGATCCTGATTGTGGGGGTTGTTGTGTTCAGCAGGATAAGGGTTATGTTTTGCTTTAATTTGAATAGGTTAAACAATGCTATAACAGAACTTCAACAAAATGCTGTGCTGTAGCAATATTGTCTCTAACTGGGTTATATGTGTGAAATAAGATGTACCGGGGAGCATACTGGTCAATATCGGGGTGCATACTGGTCAATGTTTTAAGATAATTTTTCTTTTTTTCCCAATAAAAAATGTCTGGGTTCTTAGCAAATAACCAAGTCCAATATACAAGTACATGTAGAAAAAGACACTATAAAGCAGGAGTTTCTTATTATAGTCTGTAAAAAAAGAAGAAAAAATGACAATCACTGTTTTAACCCTTGTCCTGCTGAGCCCAGATATGTCTTATCTTTCAAATAATGCAGATCCAGATCAGATGGCTTCTAAAGAAGCCATCTGATCAGGATCTACATTGTTTGTCATTCAGATTGTGAATTTGTTGCAATAATTTGCATCAAGTAATCTGTTGGTTGATAATCAGTAGTGGGTGTGGCATATTTAAATATTTAGCAGGTTAAAAGCATAGCGCCAGTTAACTCACTGTATACAAGTGAACTCTTTCATTGTATATGTTGGACAAGTCCATTTGTCATTTAAGGGGTGTCAGGCCTATTTTTTCATTTTTATTCTATTTTTGACAGAAATTTCTGTAAGCAAATAGTGCAGGCCCTGATCAGACGCCGCGTTCTGCACCCTCTGATCTGGGCTTGCACTGTTTGCCAAGGTACCCCTTTAAGGGTTTCCCGCATACCATGGGTTAAGGAACAGTAATAAAGACAATTAGGAGATGATTTTACTTATTTCTTGTTATAAACATATGAGCCCCACCAAGCGAATTTGTGTCTTCGAGCATTCCGTCATGACAAATTTTAACTGCACATGCCCAGCCATTCAGAGGGGCCAGGGATATGGCTTTCTGTCTGAATGTTCCTCTTGATTCACTGCTTGTATGAGCGAGCATCGAAGGTTCTGGCGAGACTGCGCAGATGCGCAGGCTCGCCTGAACCTTCGCTGCCCGCACAGGGGATAAGTACCAAAATCGCTTGAGGGGGCCCATATGATATGTGCACTTGCTAGAACAGCCTCAATAAGGGGAATATAACAAGTATCCACTACATACCGTGTATATTCGGACAAGCTGTCCTGAGCAAACAGTGTAGACCCAGATGAGAAGCTGCACAAGGCGGCATCTCATCAGGCTCTATACTGTTTGCCACTCATCCGGCTATTCTTAGACACAGCATCAGCTAGTAAATTGTACTTGTTCAAATTTTAGAACAAGTACGATAAGGAGTTGAGGTGTCTGAAAATTTCGGGTAAATATGGTATTGAGACAGCTGTAACAAGTAGCCAGAGCGTTCGTTTGGAAAACATGCCTATACTAATACATTGTCTATTTTACCGCCAAAAAAAAAAAAAAAAAAAATTCAGATGAAAAAATGCCATATTTTTCTTATTTCTGCTCAAAATATAGATTGTTGGTACACATTAGTACCGCCTCGATCTCATCGAGGCGGTTCTAACGAGTGCCCACAATCTATAATTTAGAACAGAAATAAGAAAAATAATGTTTACCCCTGTAAACCCCAATTCTACTATATAAAAATGGGGTTCAAGGGGGTTAAATTATATATATAAAATTATATTTTCATGATGTTAAAGAAGAAATAAGAAGACGCCGGAAACCATCCTCATTACTCGTGGTCTGGAGCGACGTGATAAACAAAACCGTAAATTTCTGACAGAATACACCTCTAAGATTGTTCAAAACAAGTAAAAAACAAAATAGAACCTTAACAAAAACAAAGCTTGACAAAGTCTGTGTAAACAAAGAATGTCCATAAAACTAAAATAACATTAACTTTTTCCCCGTAATAACAAGTCATATAGTAATAGAACAAACTGCTAGTTTGCATTGTTTTCCTTTTTTTTCATGTTTTACTAAAATGGAAAATGTCTTATTCTGCTCTCATTAACCATTTTGTACCAGAAACCCCAAAACGGGTACCCTGGCAAACAGTGCAGGCCCAGATAAGATGCCGCAGAATGCGGCATCTGATCAGGGCCTCCACTGTTTGCTAAAAGTTCAGTCATTTTCCAAATAAATTTTGATGAAAACACAACCTGACACCGCTAAATTTTGATATGGACTCCTGTCCAATATAAGGAGGAATATTTTATTTGGTACAAACAGGGTTAAAGTGCGGTGGATACAGCTGATATATTTTCCACCATTTTTACCAACGGGGACAACCTTTGGGACTTCCTGTTCACTTTCCTATAAACTGAAGCACTTTGATAAAAGGGGTCTACTCTTAAAGGAAAGAATTTTCCCCTCAGGAGAAATTCTTTCCTTTAAGGGTAGACCCCTACTGAAAAGGGAGGCAAAACTATTTCTGAAACAAATTACTTCCCGCAGATTTCAATTCCTCAATTATACCATACCAAAAGAGTTTTGGAACTTTAAATTCCTTTTCTCCACTAATGAAAACAAACAAAAATTGCCGAACTGAGTTGTTTAGCTTTTAGTCCCACAAACAGCTAAAGTATATGGAGACAGGATATTCGTTTCATGTGAATGGACATATTTTCACGGAAAGAAACAATTCCCCAAATTTGTTTTGTTTCCCGGCCAATAGAGGTCTAGTCTAGGATGATTTTGGAGGAGCTATTTCACAGAAAAGCAAAGAGAATTGAACAAGTTGTCTCCCTTATACAAGAACGACAGAAAATATTTTGGGCATATCCACCATCTGAATGATTAACCCTTGTCCTGCTGAATAAATCAATTTTTCCACACCCATTTCTGACTACCAACCAATCAAAGTACATGTACTTTGTATAATGTATCTTTCAAATTCACAAACTGAATGACAAACAGTGTAGATTCTTCAGATGCCATCTGATCTGAACCTACACTGTTTGCAAAGGTATGGCTTATGGTGGTTCAGCAGGTAAAGGGTTAAAGATCTTTGGGAACTCAGTCCTGACCTCCAGGCCCAGTTGTTCAAATCTAACAAAAATAAAAAAATACTGAAAAAAAAAAATCTTACATAGCCCCAGAAGTGGGGTATCCACATACTATTTTTCTTATTTCTACACGAAAAGATATGTTGTGGGTATTCATTTGAAGCGCCTCGTCGAGGCGCTTCTAATGAATACCCACAACGTATGTTTTCATGCAGAAATAAGGAAAGTATCAGTACTTTTTGTGTGAAAAAGGCTATTATGAGTCTTCAATTAATCAGTATGGCAAAAACAACAAAAAAAAAAAACCAACATAATTTTGCTGAAAAAATGAGTGGTTACTCACATTTTTCAAACATATTTCAAACAAAAATATGTACAGTATTAGATACTGTGTTAACAAGACCACTTCATATTTTGACCACCAACAAGTTTTATTAACCCTTATCTTGCTGAATATTCATTTAAGCCACACCCATTTCTGTCTATCAACTAATCAAATTACTTGATGTAATTTATTGCTACAGATTCATAAACTGAATGCCAAACAGTGTAGATCCTGATCTTCTTCAGAAGCCATCTGATCTGGATCTGCACTGTTTGCAAAGATAGGGGTTGTCGTGAACAGCAAGATAAGGGTTAAGCTAAAAAGGCTTTGAACAACTTTGGGCTCTGGTTTACATGGCAGGAAGCTTAACCTCTTATGCATTACTCAACCGTTTTTTTTTATCGAGAACTGCGATAATCAGATGATGCATTTCTGACCTAAACCTGTCAAAACTGTTGATGACCTGGTGATATCACAGATTTGACTTGAAAACTTGATTGGCCAAAAAACTTTCTAAGTGCGTGTCCTTATCAAATACTTGAGACAGACATGAGCCGTGCCACATGAATCCTAAGACATCTGATGACATAGATCAGCTTTAATATGTATTCGTATAGCCAGACAGTGGACATTCTGGTGTGCCCGAGAGATAGACTGGGCAAAAGTTTCAGACGGACAGTAAAAGCACTGGTCAGACTGTGCAGGCTGATCTGAGCCTTCGCTGGTTTTTCAGTGAAAAGAGTCATTTTTTTTTTCAGTTTATGGCTCAAACATGATTCAACTGATAAAGTAAACCACAGTTACATCATATTTATACTTAGAAACCAACCCATATTCTATGGTGGATGACTTGTTACTACGGAAACAGAATTTGGCACAAAGATTGGAACAACTAAAACAAACATTATCACTAACAAAAAAAGCTTATACACTCAGGATATTTCATTAAGGGAATGGATACACCATCAGGGGAGGCAACTGTAACAATAGTTTTCTTCTAATTAATATGGGTCAATTTTTAAAGGAAAGAATTTGCTCCAGAGGAGAAAATTCTTTCCTTTAAAAGTTGACCCCTGTTTTGGGAGGGTTCAGTTCATAGGAAAGCTAACAGGAAATCACAAAAGTTGTTTCTTGTAAATAAATGGCAAAAAGTGTTCTTGGCTTATCCTTTCCCCTTATAATGTCCAGCAAAACTTCAACGGCTCGATCACCGACGGTTCCTTAACTTCCTTTATCATAGTAAAATGGATCTCATTCTTGAGTTCCTATAGAAGTCTTCCTATTACTCCAGATATCCATAAATTCAGATTTATTCAAGGAGATTTTTATGATTTTATCTCGAAGACGTATGTTGCGTGTACTCAATAGAATTGCCTCAATGAGTACAAACTGCATACTTTTATTTTATAAAGACATAAATTTATGTCCCCATAATGCCCCCAGATCTGGTACTCTTTAACCATTTTTGTACTGGAAACCCTCAGAATGGGTAATTGGCAAACAGTGCAGGCCCTGATCAGCCGCTGCAGAATGCGGCATCTGGTCTCTCACCAGGACCTGCACTGTTTGCAAAAGTTCATCTATCTTCAAAATAAATTTTGAAGAATTCACAACCTGACACCCCTAAATTTTTTAATGAATTCCTGCTTTTAATAAGGTGGAAGATTCAATTTGGTACAAAATCGGTTAACTAAACTTGTCTTGAACAAATTTTCATTTTTCCAGAGGAGTTCGAGCCATTTCAGTTTGACTGTAATTGGAATTAAAGGTTTCTTTTGCAGAACGCCTGACAAAAAGATTTAACGAAGATAATTTGGGATATATTTTCTAATTTCTCATAAACATTTGTTGTGGGTTTGTGTTTGAATCGCCTTTTCTAGGCAATAGGAAAAATGTACATTTATACATGTACACAAGAAGAGAAACCACCTAAACACAAATCTTATCAAATCATAGGGGCCACTTAACCCTTATCTTGCTGAATATTCATTTAAGCCACACCCATTTCTGTCTGTCAACCAATCAAATTACTTGATGTAATTTATTGCTACAAATTATTCTTCAGAAGCCATCTGATCTGGATCTACACTGTTTGCAAGTTAGGGGTTGTCGTGAACAGCAAGATAAGGGCTAAAGGAAAGAAATAGGAAATCAATACTCATTCCATTCAAATTCAAAGGACCTGCCATAGCCCCCTCCCCCCTCCACCTCTTTCAGAGAAAGTTGATTTTTTTTCTTTTTAAAGATATTCTTTAGGCTTATTGGCAACACTACTAGTTGATTGTTGCTAATTTTCCTCAAAAAAGTTTGTTGTGAGTATCGTACTTGTCCACATTTTGAAATATGCATAAGAAGCACGAGATCTATAATTATCCCTTTTGATCATCCCTATTTTATTATCTGTAGCTCTACAAATCATCATGGCCAGTTGCTCAAAACAAACGACATTGTTAGTCAACAAATTCTTTAAACTTTGATTCTTTAATATGGCAAATATACTTTTGCAGAAAGCTGCTCACACTGCTCACAATTTTTCAGCAAAAATACCGCTATAGCACATACTTGCTAGAAGTTAACAATTTGACCACTAACGAGCTAGCAAGACTCTTAAGACAGCACATTCTGGGTCCACACTGTTTGCTTAGGCCTCATGCCACCCCCTGTCTATCTGAATACTGACCCAGTTTTTTCTCTCTAGAAAAAAGGGGGTCAGGGTCATAAATCAAAGAAACAGCACAAGTATTAACATCAGAATAACCCCCAACATGATAAATTCTAATGATCTCAGTCCTGTCACGAGATAACATATCTTCAGGGTTTTGAACAGATAAGATGTAAACTAGACTCCTCAGCAAAAGACTTGAAATTTTGAATATATAACTCTGGGGCCAGTTGTTCATATCTAACAGTGTCATTTGTTAATGTATCATTAAAACATTGATCATATGCTAATATTTTTGCTGAAAAAATGAGAGCAGCTTTTTTAAGCTGCTCTCATTTATTCAGCAAAAATAACAATATTTTGGACATTGTACTTGCTATAACAGTTAACAGTTTTACCACTAATGAGCTTGTTAAGACAACGATGCTTGGAACAACTGGCCCCTGGTCTACAAAGTCCCCAAAGATGTATGTTTGAATGGGTCAAAATGCTAGCCTCTTTTTTTTTCTCCAAGCAACCAAGTTTATTACTATTTTCACTTTAAACCACACCCACTGTACCACATCCCTGTTCGAGGTGAAGCACTTTTATCAATCACTGTAGTAATCCTTAAATTTGAACAAACGAGTTCAACTGTTTTGGTGAAGATAAAATATCTTCCTTAACCCTCACCATGCTGAATATTTCAATTTACTACATTCCTCCCCAATTTTCAGCTATTTGTGTTGCATGATTCCAGTTTTTACTTTGATTCAGAAGCAGAATGGAAAATAGTACAGATGCTATTCGGCTTCCAACAAGCCAGCTTTATCGGGATCCATACTGTTTTCATCAAAAATATACCAGAGTTCAGCAAGTAGAGGGTTTAGTTGCTGTCTGATCTAGTTCAAAATTGTTTCACCAGTCAATTTCTCAGAATACTTATGGAAATTATGACACCTATCTGTTATAATCACTCAAATTTTGGACCCCAAACATATTTTGAGCTCTTTGTTCTGCTCTTTTCTCTTTTACTTCAGAATGTAATTACGTCATTTGGGATGTCATTATGTTTAGGGGGTAATTTTGTCTAGTGAGCATACAAATTGTTCCTCTTAGAAAAAAAAAAAAAGTTTCCGTTTAGTGTAAGAGGAGAATTTATTGATATCTGTCAAATTTAAGTTTGTAAACTTTTAGGATGAATATGAAAACTGATCATGAAATTAATAGCCTGAATGTGTGTATTGTTGCATGAAGACAGTCCTTAAAACTTACTAAGGATTGTCCTCATGCAATCAGTAGTCCATGATAATACAGATCTGCCGTCTTTCATGAAAAGCAATTTTTGTCATCTGTTGGCTTTCCTATGAATTTAGCCCCTCCTAAAAAGGGTTAACTTTTAAAGGGAAGAATTTGCTCCTTAGGAGCAAATTCTTTCCTTTAAAAGTTAACCCCTATTGCTATGGAAGAGAAAAAATATATATTTTGAGTTACCCCCCTGAACCTGTATTCTTTGCCCCTTAACTTTTATTACCTTTTAGCATGTCATTAGCAACAGCACAGCAGATACAGTTTCTGTTTTTTGAAGGTATTTTAGCTTTTTGTTTCTTATGAATAAAGCATGTCATATCCTGTAACAAGTGTTTATCATTTTATTCAAATTGTCTAGTCTAGATAACAGCTTGTGATTTCATTCAGATTGTCTTCATGAATGAGATGAATACCCTGCCATCTGAATGAAATGGTTACCGTAATGAACATAAGTATTCGGACAGAAAGACCTAAGCAAACAGTGCAGACCCAGATCAGACTGCTCCTGAAGGAGCAGTCTGATCAGGGTCTTCACTGTTTGCAATTCCGTTAGCACTTTTTGGACTCCTTGCTGGATTGTGGAACAAAGTTGCGAAAATTTTAGGAGAATTACAGCAGATTCTCAAGGTGCCCGAATTTTTAGGATTTTTAAGGTATTCCATTTTTACCCTCGTCCTGCTGAATCAGGACACATCCTACCTTTGCAAACAGTGAAGATCAAGATCAGATGGCTTGTGAAGAAGCCATCTGATCTGGATCCATACTATTTGCAATGGTAAGGGTTGTCATGTACAGCAGAATAAGAGTTAAAATTATTTGTTCACTTTGAAGATCGATAAATTCTGTGAGTTTGATGTTATGGCCCTTTCAAGATCATCTCTTACATCATGATCTAGGCAAACATTCATCTAAACACTGGAGCAGTCAGAGAAAAGCATGTGACTATGGTATTAGCATCAGAACTATGCTATCTCACATGAATTATACCAACATTACAGGGCTCTCAAAGGAGCAGTTAGAAATGAGATTACAACAGTTTCATCTCCGTATTATGTCTTTCTCCTTGATTCTTTTATCATCAAAAATTGAACATTACAATTATTGACATTTGAGGTTTATATCATAATCATTAACAGAATAACAAGTAGTGCAGATCTTCATGAGATGGCTCATCATCTACACTTTCTTGCACACCAGATAAGCAAATCCATAATTTTAGTTTGGGATAGAAATTCTGTTCTGACCTTAGTGTTCTTACCTTAGTGAAATATTCTTGTGTGTTTCATAAATGCACAGGTTGAATAGGACCTCATAGGTTGACGTCACAGCATGTTATGTGACGTCACTAAACATCACAACATGGACAATATGGCGAAAGTCGGCAACAGAGGTGACTGTATTATCAAAAATCCATGCTCAGAAATGAAAGGTATGCAAGAAAAAGAATCCTACATGGGTATGAGGGGTGGATAGAAAAATCTGTCCCTCAGGATTACTGTCCAGCATAACTCGGCAAGCCTCGTGAAGCCAGACAGTGACCCTCGGGATGGATTTTTCCATCCATCCCTCACACCCATATAAGATTCTTATATTCTGCATACTTGTCTTTATCGGTCTTCAACACTGACAATACGAGAACACACCTATATAATTTTGACCCCCTCATACCCCGATTTTATATAGTAAAACTGGGGTTTAAGGGGGTATACATTATTTTTCGTATTTCTGCTCAAAAACATAGATTGTGGGTACTCGATAGAACCGCCTCGTTGAGGCGGTTCTATCGAGTCCCCACAATCTGTGTTTTGAGCAGAAATAAGAAAAATTTCACAATTTTTCATCTTAAAAAATTTCTAATTTTTGTCAAGTGATAGTATCACAGCCAGCAACAAAATCCAATTAGATAGCACCAACATAAAAGATTCTTTTTTATCTCAGCTTCAATATATATATTTGTTTTTGTTTTACAATTTGAATTTGATATCAAGCACTGACATCTTTTTTTTCACTTCTGTTTTTGCATGTATTTCTGCCGTAATAAGGAAGTAAACATGATATTGTAATACGAGGGATTTCCTACCCGCAAAAATAACATCAATAACCACAGTCTTGCAGAATTTTCTGAAATTACTTCCGTATTTTGGATGATTATAGCTCAAGGTTCCTTCAAGGAAACCATGTCAAGTTATGCGACTTCTGATATGTGCAACAAAAAAAAAAAGACTCAGATCCGCCAGTACATCTGCACGGTCTGTCTGACCAGTCTTCACTGGGCACTGTAGAGACAGTTTTTACCCAAAGATACTATTGGCACAATAGCAACAGATTAGGCGGGTATTTGGTAATAATCTAAGGATACTTTTTCCTTATTTCTTCATATTTTGTTTGATTTGAGGTGTAACGTCCCCGTCAACACTGTAAAGGTCATTTTGGAGACGTTGCTTCCAATTTTGTGGGACTTTTACCCGACATTGAGATGAAATGACATCTCAAGCCCTGTCGCCCAATGAAACCAATAGGGTTTATTAGCATGGACGGTCGGCCTCGCACCGCTGTTCCTGGACAGGCTTAGATCCTCTAAGCGGTTTACCAGTACTAGTGTGCTGGCCGGATTCAGCTCTGCGTGGAAGCATCATGCAGCCCATATATTTCTTCAAGCCCCTATGGGCGGGGGCATATTATTTCTTCATATAAACCTACGCTGTGGGTATACATTAGAACCGCCTCATAGAGGCAGTTCTAATCAATACCCACAACATATAGGTTTTTATGGAGAACAGACAGAAAATATCACAAAATACCCACACTTTTGCCAAAGACTAACAACTGCCCCTCAACAATCAGCAGGAGTGGGAAACCATGCAAAAGAACAAACCATGTATGACCTCTAGTACTGTGGAATCAAACTTTCTGGGCAGGCTTATATGTAAGTGGTTATTCAGTGCAGAGCTCATTCCAGTTTCACTATATAAAAGTGGGGTTCAAGGTGATCAAAATTATAAAGGCGTGTTTTCGTGATGAGATAGCACCAACAAAAAGAATCTTTTTTATCTCAGCTTCAATATATATATTTGTTTTTGTTTTACAATTTGAATCTGATATCAAGCAATGACATTTTTTTTCACTTCTGTTTTTGCATGTATTTCTGCCGTAATAAGGAAGTAAACACGATATTGTAATACGAGGGATTTCCTACCCGCAAAAATAACATCAATAACCACAGTCTTGCCAGAATTTTCTGAAATTACTTCCGTATTTTGGATGATTATAGCTAAAGGTTCCTTCAAGGAAACCATGTCAAGTTATGCGACTTCTGATATGTGCAACAAAAAAAAAAAGACTCAGATCCGCCAGTACATCTGCACGGTCTGTCTGACCAGTCTTCACTGGGCACTGTAGAGACAGTTTTTACCCAAAGATACTATTGGCACAATAGCAACAGATTAGGCGGGTATTTGGTAATAATCTAAGGATACTTTTTCCTTATTTCTTCATATTTTGTTTGATTTGAGGTTTAACGTCCCCGTCAACACTGTAAAGGTCATTTTGGAGACGTTGCTTCCAATTTTGTGGGACTTTTACCCGACATTGAGATGAAATGACATCTCAAGCCCTGTCGCCCAATGAAACCAATAGGGTTTATTAGCATGGACGGTCGGCCTCGCACCGCCGTTCCTGGACAGGCTTAGATCCTCTAAGCGGTTTACCAGTACTAGTGTGCTGGCCGGATTCAGCTCTGCGTGGAAGCATCATGCAGCCCATATATTTCTTCAAGCCCCTATGGGCAGGGGCATATTATTTCTTCATATAAACCTACGCTGTGGGTATACATTAGAACTGCCTCATAGAGGCAGTTCTAATCAATACCCACAACATATAGGTTTTTATGGAGAACAGACAGAAAATATCACAAAATACCCACACTTTTGCCAAAGACTAACAACTGCCCCTCAACAATCAGCAGGAGTGGGAAACCATGCAAAAGAACAAACCATGTATGACCCAGAGCTCATTCTTTTGCTTGAAATTAGAAGAAGGGAGAGAATGATTGAAGAAAATATTTCATGAATAATCTCCACAACACAATGTTGCCAGAACAGGTGGGGTCAAACCTGCAAACACCAGGGGCCACTTGTTCAAAACTAACAATGTCGTTAGTTAACATATCATTAAAACTTTGATTATTTTATATGCCAATTGGGCTTACATTTTTGCCGAAAAAATGTGAGCAGCTTTTGCAAAAGCTGCTCACTTTGTTTTTTTCAGCAAAAGTAATACTATATTAGCCCTTATCTTGCTGAATATTCATTTAAGCCACACCCATTTCTGTCTATCAACCAATCAAATTACTTGATGTTATTTATTGCTACAAATTCATAAACTGACTGCCAAACAGTGTAGATCCTGATCAGATGGCTTCTTCAGAAGCCATCTGATCTGGATCTACACTGTTTGCAAAGATAAGGGTTGTCGTGAACAGCAGGAAAAGGTTTAGATATTGTACTTGGTAGAACAGTTAACAATTTGACCACTAACGAGCTCGTTAAGCTAACAATGCTTTGAACAGCTAGGCCAAGAACGTTGGACTGAGCAACAAAGGCCTGCTGGGATAAATCTGGAACATTTATTTTAAATTTGAATAAAAATGTAGTATTCTTAGCTACATCATGTTTTGAGGTCTGGAATAAATTACCCCCGTTTCACAGAAATGAATGTAACCATGAATACTTGTTGCAAAATACAACTGACACCTCAACAGGTATGGCACAATGCCTGACTAAAGAAGACAAAATTAACCAGGACTCAAGGCTATAAAACATTTTTAAGCTGCACTCAATGTAGCATGAAATTTTTACTGCTCACAATTACTAAAGAAATAATTTCTGCAGAGGGTGGTATTTGTCCTGTTCATAAATACATGTATTAAACTGCCACTGTTGGCATTTCAACATTTATGAGCAGCATACATTTCATGCTCAGTTCAGTTGTGTATGAATAACATTTTAAAACCTCGCATCAGGATCTGAAAGAATGGAGAAGTCTGGACTAATCTCACTTTCATGTTGATTAAATGTTTTGCTGACTGATCTGAATTTGTGTAAAAGTCTATCTTAATTGCAAAATGTTCAACAGTTCTCTGAGGACCATACTGGGAACTGAATTTATGACACAGATATTGAAAATTACAAGCTAATATTAACTTCTGTAACTTCTCTAAAAATTGTGAGATCTTTACCAATTTGTGCTGTGTGTTTAGCAATGTACTTATTGTGTTAAAATATACTAGTCATCACGAAAACATCCCTATATAATTTTGACCCCCTTGAACCCCATTTTTATAAAGTAAAACTGGGGTTTACAGGAGTAAACCTTTTTCTTTTTTTTCTGTTCTAAAATACAGATTGTTGGTACTCAATGAGGCGGTCCTAATGAGTACCCACAATATATATTTTGAATGGAAATAAGAAAAATATCACAATTTTTCATCTTAAAAATTTCCGTTTTTTTTCACCAGTAAAGTTTACAATGTATTTTCGTAAAGATATGCTCTAACATGTGTGGTTCAAACAAAGAGATCCAAAATTGGCATAAGTTTTTCATGATTAACCCTTATCCTATATTTATATATATCAATTTAGCCACACCCATTGCTGAGCCACACACATTGCTGACTATCAACCAATCAAATTACTTGATATACTGTATTCATTCAACAGTGTAGATCCTGATCAGATGGCTTCTTCAGAAGCCATCTGATCTGGATCTCCACTGTTTGCAAAAGTAGGGTTTATCATGAACAGCGGGATCATAGTGCAGATTATATTTTCTGGTCCTTTGGGATTATTGAGTTCATTCGGTATCATTTTGAAAATAGAGTTCTGCTTAAGCCGGTGCTTGAGGGCATGGCGGGTGTTGCACATTTCAGTACTGGTCATGAACAGACTCAATAAAACCGAGTCTGCTTTTTTAGTTTATTTGGTGTATTCCTTGCTTCCAAAGGATCTAACTCCAGAACTTTTTAAGAGGAAATGTCTAAATTCACTGTAGTCTTACTATGGCAAATATAGAATTCTTGACTTACAGACAGAATAAGACTAATGTCTGAGGCTGGCACAATTAATCTGATAATCGATTAATCAATCAATAAATTCCACAAAAATGATTATCATTACCGCTTTGCTAATAATCCATCATTTGATTACAGTGTCTGTTACATCTAAGTATTCGGACACCTCCATTCTTTACCATATATGAGTGGCAAATAGTATAGAACCAGATGCGATATCGCATTAAGTGGTGGCGTCTCATCGTTTGGCGATTATCTTCTTCGCTTTGATTAGCCAGCCCTACTGATGTCAGATATTTGACATTTTGAATAATTCTTGTGCGTTTGGAGACTTATTATTTTTTTCTTTGGTTTAAAAAGATGCAACACTTCCAGTATGGGACATACAAATTTCTTTCAAATTTGCACTTTATAGAAGAAGTCAAACCTTTTTTGAGAATTGTCTCCCCTTTGCCAAGCTGTCACTTTAAGAAAGTACTTTTACAACGGGCACTATTTAAATACATGAACATCTGTTTAGATTGTTGGGATTTTTTTCTGTGTCAAAACAAATAGCCATGAAAAGATATGAACTTGTTTTCCTGTACTTTTCCAAGATGCACTGATATGATTAGTTCCTTACTCAATATCTTTGTGACCATAAAGAACTGAAATTGTACTTTAAACAGGAAGTAATTGTGGACTTTTATAAATCCAGTTACTTTAAACTTTCTCTATCTCTCACTGTCTGCCTGTCTCTCAATTTCTTTCTCTCTGTGTGTATGTGCATGTGCACATGTGTGTGTATGTACATGTGTGTGTATGTACATGTGTGCATGTGAGTGTGCAACCATTGTTGACAACATTATGAGTAATATTCTGAGAAGTCTCTATCTCTCAAAACTGAATGTCAGTCTGTGAAAGCCAGTCCATCCATTTGAGCTTCAGAATGTCTGACTACCTGCCTGTCACACTTGCTGGGTTTCTCTTGGAAACTTGATTATGTATTCATTCAAATTGTAAAAGTTCTAGAATAGAGATAGTTACAGAGATAATGCCCTAATGATCCTATGTATTGGGACAGATCGGCCTGAGCAAACAGTGCAGACCCAGACCAGACTGCTCCTTCAGGAGCAGTCTGATCAGGTTCTACACTGTTTGCCATTCGGTCTGCATCGTTTGGAATCCTTGCTGGGTTTGTAATTACAGCAAGACCTCAAGGTGTCCAATTTTTTAGGATTTTTATAGTAGAATGACAGTTTTACTTATTTCTTCATAAAAAAACAGTGGTGTGGGTACTTAAGAAAAAGAAGTTCAGCCATTCTGTAAATAAATATCTTGGAATAACTCAACCGGACTCCAGTAATAAATTCAGGAACTTTGTTGTTTGTTTGTTAGGAGTTTAACAGCCCAGTCAACACTATTTAGGTCATATCGAGATGGTCAGTTTACTTAACCATATTTTTCTTTTGCATGCTTATACATAAGTGGTTCAACAGTACAGTGCACATTCTTTTCTCCAGGAAATGATAACACACCCATCTCTGACTTTGAAGCAATCAGATTACTTGATGTAATTTATTCCTACAAATTCATAAACTGAATGTCAAACAGTGTAGATCCTGATCAGATGGCTTCTTCAGAAGCCATCTGATCTGGATCTACACTGTTTCCAAAGATATAGGTTGTCGTGAACAGCATGATAAGAGCTAACAGGAGGGAATCGCTGTAGAAAAGATTGCACGAACAGTCGCCACAAAAAGAATGCCATATAAAGTGTGGAAATATTCAATTCAGTTCAACATAGATTAATAAGGATCAATATTGCACTGGTCTCTCATTCATACAACAGACATAATGAACAGGAAACGAGAACAAAAAAAAGACACAACTTTTCCTCAATTTTATGACATTTAACATTTTTATGAAAAGAAGGTATGTGACTTGAGGGTTGATGAAAAACTCTTAAAACTGGGTTTAAAAATTCTTAAAACCGATATCATCACCTTAAAATGTTTAGAAAAGGGAGTCCATACAGCAGGACCTTCAGTTTTCTTTATTTCAGTTTCTGAGTTTATGTCTATCAATGAATAATTAGTTACTTTGACCCTTTTTGTACCAAATGGAATCTTCCTCTTAAGTCTTTATATATAGCAGGAGTCTATTTCAAATTTAAGGGTGACAGGTCATGTTTTCTTCAAAATTTAATTGGAAAATGGCTGAAGTTTTTGCAAACGGTGTAGGCCCTGATCAAACACCGCATTCTTCCCTGAAAACAGTATAAAACTAGGTACCTTAACACCAAGTTAACATAGTGGATGTGCCTTATTTGATGAAAGGAAGTAAGATTGAAGGAGATATATTTTACACCTAAATTTTAAATGAAAAAGCAATTGAATGTCCAAACTATAATTCATGGTTTATTAATTTTGCTAGAATGACCCCATACAGAAAATCGTTTTGTGCCTTATCAAATATGGAGTAAGGAACCTGACGTTATTATGCCAACCAGGGAAAAAGAGGCTATGACCTTTTAACTTGAGTGACAATCACTTTGGACATGTCGTCATATTCTCTTCCATTGTACTTAAAAACAGTATTAAACAACATTAGCCCATTGTATGATAGTGGACTCTTCCATTGCTATATGTTGGACAAGTCTATTTGTCATATTAGGGGTGATAGGCCTATTTTTCCATTCTTATTCTATTCTGTTAGCAAATAGTGCAGGCCGACCAGATGCTGCATTCTGTGGCGTCTGATCTGGGCCTGCACTGTTTGCCAAGGCACCCCTTCCAGGGTTTCCCGCCTGCAATGGGTTGGGTCAAATAGTTCACTGCACTAAACATGAGTTACAGCGCAAATAAAAGAAAAATGTTGAATGGTTTTAGGTTCCATAGACAGAACAAACTGAAACTTTATACATAAAACATGAGACAAAGTTTTTAATGTGCTGAATTAATTAGGAAACGTTTATCATTACACTTTAATTGCATTCATGTTTCATGACAATGTTAAATAATGGGTAAAATCTACATAAATATTAAAAATACTTCTATTAATAGGAGATTTTTTTTCTATATTGTACTTATAAAAAGAATAAAAAACAAAAATACAAGTTAAATCAGTGAATCGGGGTCAAAATGGGGCACATTTCCCATATAAAATTTGCATCTTCTTGAAAAATACAGTCAAAATCTGCTGTTAGGAGTAAGACCAGATAAAATGAAGACTAATTCTGCTTTTAAAGCATATTTAAGGGGAATGGGAACACCTTCAGGGGAGGCAACTCCTGCAAAAGTATTTTTGTCTCCCATGTCATTTGGGGTCAACTCTTAAAGGAAAGAATTTGTCCTGAGGAGCAAATTCTTTCCTTTAAGAGTTGACCCCTTTTCAGTGGGACAGGGCTTATAGAAAAGTGAACAGGAAGTCCGGATAGTCGTCTCCCTTTGAAAATTTTTCTGCCAGAAGTTCCCATTCCCCTTAAAAGACACCTAGTGGCCTCTAGAAACAGACCATCTTTGGGACTATTCAAAAGATGTCTGAACGGTCCCAAAGGTGGATTTAATATAGAATCTTCCGTACCGAATGTAGTATGCTCCAGCGGGGCACAGTCAATTTCGTGTACATGTAAATAGCTCAAGATAAGATAGGTACCTGGTGATAATTGAAGGATAATTTTCCCTTTATCTCCATATAAACCTATGTTGTGGGTATTCATTTGAACCACCTCACCAAGGCGGTTCAAATGAATACCCACAACATAGAATTTTAGGGGCACTCATCATCATCATCAACGGATTTTTGATTAACGTGCAGGTACAGGGGCAACGTCCACATAAGTGGGCCCCCTTCCAGGTAGCTGGCTTGCTGCACGCATGGCAGATCTTACACCAGATCTCCAGGCTTGTCTATCATGAGGATCGATAGCAGAGAGCTTCCATTCTCTGCAATCTCTTTCTGTTAGTTGCTTCCAGGTCATCTTGGGCCTTCCTGGCCCGCGCTTTCCACTTACCTGTATGTCACAGGCAGTCTTGATTGCACCGTTGGAGCGTTCCACATGTCCATACCAGCGAAGTCTTCTCTCTTTCAGGATGAGGTCCAGGTCCTCAATGCCAAGACGCTCAAGTAACTCACTGGACCTGATGGTGACAGTGTCCTGTGGCTTGACATTGCAGATCTGTCTGATCATTGCCCTGTCATTTCGCTGTAGACGTTGGAGGTTTGGCTTTGTCAATGGCCATGTCTCACTGGCATGGAGCATTGCGCTCCGCACACAAGAGCTATACACACGGCCACGTGTCTTGAACGAGAGGTGGCGGGAAGAGAGAACTGGTAGCAACTCCTTGAATTTCTTCCAGGCTGTTTTCACACGTGATGTAGTTGAAAGGTCGCAACCACCCCCTGCAGAGAGCATATCACCTAGGTAGCAGAAGGAAGCTACAATCTCCAGCTTGTCTGATCCGACTTGAACTTCCCTCTGCGGTCTGCCATCTAAGGGGCGTGCAGTTCCTTGGCACCGTGTACACCTGTACTCAGGGTCCTCTATCAAGCGTTTGAGCCCACTGCATTTCTTGTGCACCCAGAACTTGCAGCCATTACAAAAGATACTGTTGCTGCCCACTCCAGTGCGACATACAGCGCATGGGAACTGGCCTGTACTCTGCAAGAGGTCCAGACCTGTACCACAGATCATGATCTTTGTCTTTTCTGCATTCACTCTCAGCCCTTTCGCCTCCATTGCTTCTTTCCAAGTTAAGAGCCTCCTGACACATTCCTCAAGGGTTTCTCTCGATTTTTGCACTGACAAAAATTATCCTTTAATTATCACTAGTTAACGACATTATCTGGCCATAAAACCAAATGAAAATAAAAAAAAGGTTTTGTTTGTTTGTTTGTATGAGAGTTTATTGGCCCAGTCAACACTATTTAATATGTCATTTTTAGCCAGTCAGTTTATCTGTCCACACATTTCCTGGGCAGACTTATACATAAGCGGTTAACCAGTACAGTGAACATTCTTTCACCACAAATGCAAAAGCTGGCTATATTAGATACATGTACTGTAATTAATAGAATAGTTTAAGATTTGACCATTGACAAGCTTGTTAAGCTAACAATGCTTTGAACAACTGTGGAAAAAAAAAACTACTGCAGTCGAACTTCAATGCGGAGCGCTGTGGTGCAGTGGTAAAGCATCAGATTTGAGATCGAGAGGTAGCCAGTTTGATCCCCGCAAGCGCCAAGTGTTGTTTCCTTGAGCAAGAGACTTTATCCACATTGCTTAGTACTGGTTCTTACCCAGGAAAAGAGGGCCACATGGAAGATTAGTACTGGTACTATTGTGTTACCCTCTATAAATAAGGTCGATTATTATTATTAGTAGTAGTGTCTCAAACACCTCTGGGACCGCTAAAATCTGTTCGTGATAGGGGTATTTTGAGCCGCTGAGAGCTAGGAGGCATAACCAGATACTTTTGGACATCTTTTCAGTGTTCTATAAATGTATGCTGTTAGTACTCATACGAATCGCCTCACCGAGGTGATTCTAATGAGTAAACACAGCATACATTTGCAAGACAGAAGTCTAAAATTCCCTAAATTATCCACCACTATTTCTGTTGTAGAGGATTTCCCTAGGGGCTTAAGAATGGGTTCGACTCAGCCATGTTAACAAGCTATCGTTGTTCAAGCCATCGAAGTTCTACTGTATGGTCAATGATCTGAGAAGTTCAATTTCACCTCAAAGAGCCAATGAAGCCAAGCCTGGCATTTTAGAGGAAATAAGGCTGGACACTTCATGTGAATGTAAAATGTCTGATCAGATTCTCTCTCGAAAAGAAAAAGCATTGCGAATGGCGAGTAAATATTATATACATGTATTCTTTTGTTTTTCCTTGGAAAAAAAATCCATTCACTTTTTATATTGCCAACAAGTACAGATTTTAATGGGCACACACTTACTACATCCTGTTATGTATTTTTCATTCACAAAGCCACTACATCTTTGTCTAAATGTCTTCTTTCAAATATTCATGAATATATTACCTCTAACAATAGAATATTTATGGCATACATAGATATGAATTTTAAAGAGGTTAATTTATCACATGCGTCTTGAAAGCTGAACTTGGAAATCTGATTCATGGAACACTAACGGTTTTCTGACACTTAAGTATCAACTTAAACACCTAATATAGGCACATCTAATATTTCGACAATTTAAGAGCGTAGAATGGGGGTTCATTTGCATGTGGTGGGGAGGAAAGAAAGGGAATGTTTTTTTTAACTCATTTTGTATCGTAAACTCTAAAAATGAGAGACTGGCAAACAGTGTGCAGCATCTGATCAGGGCCTACACTTTTTGCAAAAAGTGAAGCCATTTCACAAATAAATTTGAAGAAAATACAATGGTTGAACCTAACACCCCTAAATTTTGAAATGACTTTTGCTACTTCCTTTTCTTTTTCACTGTCAGCTAACACTTATCCTGCTGACTAAATTAATTTTGCCACATCCATTAGTGACTATCAGCCAATCAAATTACTTGATGTAACGTATTAGTTCAATTTACAAACTGAATGTGATATAGATTTCTTTAGAAGGCATCTGATCTGGATCTACACTGTTTGCAAAGGTATGGGTTGGTGTGGACAGCAGAAGTGCTAAGATACATCAATGAAGGGTGATCATTCCTTTCTTATCCACTGAACTATGTTAAAAACGGCATCTAGAGATCAAGATACTCGGACTATTTTTCTTTCTCTTCTTGTGTGGCAAATTACCGTAATGAAGTATTGGGATAGACAGGCTTTAACAAACAGTGCAGGCCCAGATCAGACTGCTCCTGAAGGAGCAGTCTGATCAGGGTCTACACTGTTTGCCATTCCGTCTGCACCTTTTGGGCTCCTTGCTGGACCATAAAACAAATTTGCTAAAATTTTAGGAGAACTACAGCAAGTCCTTCAGGTGTCCGAATTTTAGGATTTTTACGGTAATATAGGAACTAAACTTAAACCTCTATATAACATTGCTCAATATAACACAGCTTTATCCGTAACACAGTTTAAAGAAAGATAAGATAAAAAATAAAAAAAAATGTACAGACTGTACAGAAAAGTAACCATAAAGGGATATTTTTCTATATAATCTGTAGATCTTTGATCGGATATAACAGCATTGTTTAACATAAAAATAGTTTTAGATTCTCTAACAATAGTGTTATACACCACAACATAAAATTTATGGAAATAATTGTAATATAATCCCAAAAACATCTTCATATATTTTTTGTCAACAAGGGGTTCTGCTTTTTAAATTGGCCTTTGAAATTCTAACAACTAGCACAATTTTTCTAAAACGGATGAATATTTGATAATTCTGCTATGTTTTTTTACTTATTTATTTATAATAATGTAATGCACTAGTCATTTATAACCCCCCCCCCCCCCCCCCCCACACACACACACACCTATGTGGATGGGAGATAGCTGGGCTAATGTGTGGGGTAGTTACCCTCTGGGTTCCCATGCAGTGCCAGGTTAATGCAGGGGTTTTGATATTATGCAAACATACCCCAGTGGAATTAACTTTTATAAACAGCGGTGCAATGACATTCAGGAGGTCCCCGCAGTGCAGGACTGTGAAAAGTCATTGTCCCGTTATTACATGTAGGTGTGGGGGAGGCAGTGGTTACAAATGACTGGTGCATGATAGGTACTAATAAGACTTGCCTATTCAATGAGTCAATTCTAAGAAGTTCCCACATTGTAAATTTTATAATGAAACTGCCTTGGTATGGCAATTCCAAAGAGTATCAACATATACTTTTAAGCCTACTTTTAAAGCAAATGCAGGCACCTGCCATGACTTCTGCTAGATTTTACAAAGGACAACGGTCAGGGCTCCCTGACGCTTACCCATAGACAAAACAGTCTACTATTAACCCTTATCCTGCTGTTCTTGACAACCTCTACCTTTGCAAACAGTGTAGATCCAGATCAGAGCCATCTGATCAGGATCCACACTGTTTTTCATGCAGTTTGTGCACTGAACAAATATATTATATCAAGTAATTTGATTGGTTGATAATCAGCAATGGGAGTGGCTTAATTTATTTATGCAGCAGGATAAGGGTTAATTCCATTCAGTACAGAACAGGTTAATGAAAGAAACTTGCTCCTCGGTACCAAATTCATTCCTTTACGAGGCGACCCCTATTGATAAGAGCTGCTTCTCTTGACGGTATATTCGTTACCCTTAATAAGCACAACAAATCATCCCAGAATTATCAAAAGAACAGTAAAAATCCTTTATTAAGACCACCATTGAGACTGTTTAAAAGTGGTCTTAAAGACCACTTTTGAACAGTCCCAAAGGTGGTCTCTTATTAGGAAACACTAGGTGCAGAAGATACAAAGAAATAAATAAACTAAAACCGTCTCAATAAGCTTTTAAAAGCATATTTAATGTTAATTTTTGGTGGTCTTAATAGTGGAATTTTACTGTGAAATTCTGCTATTAAGACCACCTAAAATTAAGACTAATTCTGCTTTTAAAAGCTTATTTAGTACGCTAAAGTTGTCGTTTCTTTGTGTTGACTGCATGTAGTGTCCTCTGATCAGAGACCACCTTTGGGACTGTTCAGAAGTGGTCTTAAAGACCACTTTTGAACAGTCCCAAAGATGGTCTTAATATAGAAATTTTACAGTACTTCCTATTATCTGAAATCCTATAAAGTAAGTGTATCAGTACAAACAATAACAACAATCGAGACTGAGCGAGTACAAAAAACAGTCGTCACATGGTATAACACACAACAGAATAATGAAAATACTGAAAATAAGATAAGGAAACAATATATCACACAGTTAATGAAAACTTGCATATTTTGTGTAAGAAATTGAGATTTTTACGTTTCCAGTGTCTTTAAGGTGAAATTCTCCAACAAAGCACTATCTAGTTGAACACATCGATCTAAACATCGTTCAGAAGGGTCTGACAATAATTTGAAGCCTTTTTTTTACAATTTTTTCCATAGCCGCAGATAAGGAGTAAAGATAACAATTAATCCTTATCCTGCTGCATAAATTAATTTAGCCACACCCAGTTCTGACGTTGAACCAAACAGATAACTTGATGTAATTTAATCACACAAAGTCACACAATGAATGTGAAACAATGTAGATCCTGATCAGATGGCTTCTTCAGAAGCCATCTGATCTGGATCTACACTGTTTGCAGGTAGGGATTGTGGTGAACAGCAAGATAAGGGTCGGAGGATAATTTTCCATATTTCTTTTTAGAAACCTAAGTTGTGGGTACTTTTTACAATAACCTCATTGAGGTGATTCTAACAAGTACCCACCACCCACAATGTAAATTTTTATTAAGAAATATGAAAAATTATATAAAAATCATCCCAACAGGCGCACGTCGCTAGGGCAACGTCAAATCAACGTCAGTGCAACGTCATGACGTTGCACCGACGTAGATGTGAAGTTGCATAAATGTCCTGACTTTGCACCGACGTTGATGTGACGTCACAATTTCGTCATGTGCCTGCTGGAATTCTTCTTCTTTACATAGAAGCAGGAACAGGTGGATATTTGGTGATAACTACATGTAAGAGATACTTTTTGTCGATTCTACCTAAAAAAAAACTATGTTGTGGGTATTCATTTGAACCAACTCACCGAGGTAGTTCAAACCAATACCCACAACATAGGTTAGTATGTTGAAGTAGGGAGAATTCTCTTTCACTTATCACCAGATACCCACCTAATCTGTTGCTGTCTATTTACCATATTTGCATTATTTGCTGGCTCCCAGCTTGCACATTGTCAATATTGGAAAAACAGGTAACCAGACCCCCCCCTGACCTTTTAAGGTCAGGGGGTCTGGTTACCTGTTTTTCCAACACTGATAACCTTCAGACTAGGAACCAGCAGATAATGCAAATAAGGTGAATATCTGCAGCAATGCTCTTCACAAAAATATACGTTGTGTGTACTTGTTAAGTGTGCCTAAAAGTGACAAATTACGAAAACAAGCCTATTCAAATATATTGAGAATTTTGCCACCCAAAGTGAAAAATTCCGATATTTTCCGTATTTCTGCTCTAAACATATATTGTGGGTACCTGTCAGAACTGCCTCGATGAGGCGGTTCTAATGAGTACTCACAATCTGTATTTTACAGCAGAAATAAGAAAATAAGTTTTAGCCCTGTAAACCCCAGTTTTACTATATCAAAGTGGGGTTCGAGGGGGTCAGAATTATACAGGCAGGTTTTCGTGATGTCAACCAGTCAACACTAACTAGTAAACACAATTTTTTTTCTGAATAGGAACCATTATCTCCAAAATATCTTAAGACACTCCCATTGACTGCGGCTTTGGAATCTGTAGGTGGCACCAAAAACTCTTTACCCTTAAAGCACCAAGCACAAATGGAGCAGGGCACATTTTTCAATTACTTTTAGATTAATGATCCTAAGTATTGGGACAGTTTGGCCTAAGCAAACAGTGCTGACCCAGACCAGAGGGATCTTTCCGCATGCACCTTCTGGACTCTTTTCGGATCATGAAACAAATTTGTTAAAATTTTAGGAAAATTACAGCAAGTCCTCAAGGTGTCTGAATTTTTAGGATTTTTACGGTAAATTACATAAGCCCGTTCATCAGAAAACCTCTCCTCCAAATTTGCAGCCAGATAAGATAAAAGCCAGCCTGCTCAACCACGCCGACAAGCAGGAGCCTTGAAATTCTAGATACTGTAAAAATTCCTATATTAAGACCACTATATTAAGACCACCTTTGGGACTGTTCAAAAGTGGTCTTTAAGAAGCAACACTTCTGAACAGTCCCAAAGGTGGTCTCTGACCAGAGGGCACAGTATGCACAAAACACACAGAAAAAACAACTGAAACCTACTAAATAAGGTTTTCAAAGCAGATCTACTTTTCTTTATAGGTTGTCTTAACCCTTTACCACTCAGGGATTTTGTGAATTTCGCTGATTTTCACAGTGTTTCACGTGACAGCAACTTCAACTAGCCATTGTTTCATAATGGATGGTCTGTTTTACACCAAACTCGGTATGAATGTTCATTGGGCAGTAGCCTTTCAAATGCAACCTTTCATGACTTGATCATTGTTGTCATGGTAAAGAGGGGGCATCTCAAAGTTGGCAAAAAGTGTGTTTTCACATGAATTTTTGACCACATTTTAATCTTCAGACAGCTGTCAAGGCAACAATTAAGGTGTTTGGCACTGGCCATTTTCACTGTTTGCAGCATGTTTTATCAGCATCAATTTTCAGGCATTTTTGACCCCAGACACCCTCTGATATAAATTTTAGCGGCTGGTTGGGCCATACATCCAAAATTTTTCGGGATGTGAGGGGGGCGCTGCCCCCCTTCAATCCCCCCCAGAATATTTTTAGTGGGGAGGCGCGCGAAAAAACAGGTCACTTTTTTGCCCAACAAATCCTAAAGCAAACATAGCTATCCAGGGGTAGAAATGCAGATTTTAGATGCTTCTGGGGCTTAAAATGGGGGGGGGGGGGGGTATCCAGACACGTAAAAACACGTATACATCTGAGTGGTAAAGGGTTAACTGAAATCTGGGAACATACTGAATTTTAGTCTAAAATGCATTATTTATATCTGAAATATTGTTTCTTGCAATAAAATGATGAAAAAACATTATTTTGGTCAGTTGGGATTTTCCTCATTAACCCTTTACCACTCAGGGATTTTGTGAATTTCGCTGATTTTCACAGTGTTTCACGTGACAGCAACTTCAACTAGCCATTGTTTCATAATGGATGGTCTGTTTTACACCAAACTCGGTATGAATGTTCATTGGGCAGTAGCCTTTCAAATGCAACCTTTCATGACTTGATCATTGTTGTCATGGTAAAGAGGGGGCATCTCAAAGTTGGCAAAAAGTGTGTTTTCACATGAATTTTTGACCACATTTTAATCTTCAGACAGCTGTCAAGGCAACAATTAAGGTGTTTGGCACTGGCCATTTTCACTGTTTGCAGCATGTTTTATCAGCATCAATTTTCAGGCATTTTTGACCCCAGACACCCTCTGATATAAATTTTAGCGGCTGGTTGGGCCATACATCCAAAATTTTTCGGGATGTGAGGGGGGCGCTGCCCCCCTTCAATCCCCCCCAGAATATTTTTAGTGGGGAGGCGCGCGAAAAAACAGGTCACTTTTTTGCCCAACAAATCCTAAAGCAAACATAGCTATCCAGGGGTAGAAATGCAGATTTTAGATGCTTCTGGGGCTTAAAATGGGGGGGGGGGATCCAGACACGTAAAAACACGTATCTGAGTGGTAAAGGGTTAACCCTTATCTTGCTGAATATTCATTTAAGCCACACCCATTTCTGTCTGTCAACCAATCAAATAACTTGACGTAAATTATTGCTACAAATTCATAAACTGAATGCCAAACAGTGTAGATCCTGATCAGATGGCTTCTTCTGCACTGTTTACTTAGACCTGAAGACAGAATGGCAAACAGTGTAGACCCTGATCAGACTGCTCCTTAGACCTGTCTGTCCCAATACCTAGGATCATCATGGTAGTCTAAAAATAAAACAAATCCTATCTGCTTCCATTCTACTTGTTACTTTAATGGTAAATGCAAGCAGGAACGTTGCCTGCACAGAAAAAGGAAATTCCAGCATAAAATTTACAACCTTTCTACAGCTATGTATTTGAATATTGTATTTTGCCACTCTAGATTAATACTTTTCCCCATTTTATAAATTTGCTAAATCATTCTGAAACTTTATACATCTGTAGCACTAATATTTGCCATTCAGCTTCCCTGACCAGCTCCAATCGCCATTATTTGGCCAGGTCTGCCAATATTCACTATTTATCACATGTTTGCCTACACACAAGGTCCATCACGAATATCCGCTATCCATAGTTCTGCTAGCACTATATAATTCCCACCAATCTGCTAGCACTCACATATGATCCTGCTATACACTCTAATTCCAGCACAACCACAGATGTGCACTAACAACCTTAAATCACAATGGCTGCCCATACATTTTAATCACAGGAACTTTAATGACAATTCTGAGACAATATTCTCCTGTTCTCCATAAACATGTATGTTGTGGGTACTCATTAGCTCTTATCTTGCTGTTCACGACAACCCCTATCTTTGCAAACAGTGTAGATCCAGATCAGATGGCTTCTGAAGAAGCCATCTGATCAGGATCTGCACTGTTTTAAATTCAGTTTATGAATTTGTAGGAATAAATTACATCAAGTAATCTGATTGGTTCAAAGTCATAGATGGGTGTGGCTAAAATGAATATTAAGCAAGAAAAGGGTTAAAATCACCTAAATGAGGCATTTCTAATGAGTACTTAACATGTTAACAAAAAGAATTTATCTCTGAATTGTCTTCAATAGGCAACTTTTTTCATCCTTTGAATCGTTCAATTATTCATTCTTGCGACCACTACAGATTTGTGTCGTTAAGTATAAAAAGGCGAGCATTAAGGACACATGAACACGTGAAGTTGAAATGACTGTGGGTGCATATATGATTACGATAACATTCTACCACGTCCTCTCAGGATGCTTTGTGGCGACCACCACAGCAACCACAGGCGACACCACACATATGACAAGCCTTTAGCGGCCAATAGCACCATAGACACGGAACAAAAAATGATAATATTGACAATGCCGTCCATTTCTTACAATTTGACTCGTCTGTTTCGTCACAAACACAGGGATGTCCGAATTCACCATCGGCATCACTCATACAGTGGTAAATCAAGGCTCTTGTGCACCACACACATGTTACAACTTCAATACATTTATCAACATTATCCGG
Source organism: Lucinisca nassula (assembly GCA_963580285.1). Classification (NCBI taxonomy): domain Eukaryota; kingdom Metazoa; phylum Mollusca; class Bivalvia; order Lucinida; family Lucinidae; genus Lucinisca; species Lucinisca nassula. The sequence continues at coordinate 160,327,384 of OY757012.1, read as the reverse complement.
AGCTTCTTCACAACTCCCACGATGGTTGTCTTCTGATGAAAAATTATCATGGCAGTGTTTACAACGAGCATTAGTAAGTAACCTATTAGTTTGCTGATTTTTATGTTTATCTTTTTTCTTTTGTTTCACCGGTAATGGTGGTTTCGGTTGTGACGACGTTACTGGAGTTTGTTTTTTAACACTGCTTATTGCTTCTCTATTGGTAGGCATTTTATCTGGTTTATGAAGCGTATCCAAATTTGGATAACTGTATTCATGAGCATTTTGTTTTGCAAATATAACATACGAATATTCCTTTAATTCCACGTTATCTGACACCGAATCTAATAATCCCTGATCAGACTTCCCACTGAGCGACATCGGATCATCCGCTTTTACCCAGACATCCTCGTGAGACTCGATACTGTCAGAGTTACTCTTGTAACTGATGGGGGAAGTTCTTCTTGGCTTCCCATTTGGGGAAGGGTAATAATGCACTCTGTGAAGATGATTGAAATGATTATTATGTGTGTTCGTGTATACTGTGTCTGGTACACCGGTGACGTAAGTAGTTGGTGATTGCGGACTACTCGTAGTTGTTGAATTTGTACTCTGGGACGAGCTCCCTGTCCGTGATATAGGAAGATCCAGCTCCTGCAAGTATGGAAAATACAATTACTCATAGTTCCAAATAAGGGCATTTTTTTCTTTTTTCTGCTCTAAACCATTGTATATCTGTCCCCCCCCCCACCCATCAGGGCTTTAAACAAGAGGGCCCAGAGGGCCCTGGTTCGCTCACCTGATCCAAAGCATAACAAGTGGGCCCCGGGCAGGGTCAATTTTGGCCCCAGGGCTAAAATTTGAACAATCTTGGTAGAGGTCAACAAGATGAAGCTTCATATTGAATATGAAAGACCTGGGCTTTCTGGTTTCAGAGAAGAAGATTTTAAAGGTTTACCCTGCATATAGAAGTCTATGTAAAACAAGATTTTCCCTATATAAGTCTATGTTAAACCAAAGGGCCCCGAAGCGGGGGCATTTTTGGCCCCAGGGCTATAATTTGAACAATCTTGGTAGAGGTCCACTAGCTGAAGCTTCATAACAAATATCAAGACCTAAGCCTTGTGTTTCAGAGAAGATGATTTTTAAAGATTTTCCCTATATAAGTCTATGTAAAATCAAAGGGCCACATGGCGAGGGCATTTTTGGTCTCAGGGCTATAATTTGAACAATCTTTATAGAGGTCCACTAGCTGAAGCGTCATAACAAATATCGAAGACCTAGGCCTTGTGGTTTCAGAGAAGAAGATTTTTCAAGATTTTCCCTATATAAGTCTATGTAAAACCAAAGGGCCCCGGAGCGGGGGCATTTTTGGCCCCAGGGCTATAATTTGAACAATCTTGGTAGAGGTCCACAAGATGAAGCTTCATACCAAATATCAAAGACCTGGGCCTTGCAGTTCCAGAGAAGAAGATTTTTCAAGATTTTCCCTATATAAGCCTATGTAAAACAAAAGGGCCCTGGTGCGGGGGCATTTTTGGCCCCAGCACTATAATTTGGACAAATCTTGGTAGGGGTCTACTAGATGAAGCTTCATACCAAATATCAAAGACCTGGGCCTTGCGGTTTCAGAGAAGAAGATTTTTCAAGATTTTCCCTATATAAGCCCATGTAAAACCAAAGGGCCCCCGTGCAGGGGGCATTTTTAGCTCCAGCACTATAATTTGAACAATCTTGGTAGGGGTCCACAAGATGAAGCTTCATACCAAATATCAAAGACCTGGGCCTTGCAGTTTCAGAGAAGAAGATTTTTAAAGCTTTTCCCTATATAAGCCTATGTAAAACAAAAGGGCCCTGGTGCGGGGGCATTTTTGGCCCCAGCACTATAATTTGAACAATCTTGGTAGGGGTCCACTAGATGAAGCTTCATACCAAATATCAAAGACCTGGGCCTAGCGGTTTCAGAGAAGAAGATTTTTCAAGATTTTCCCTATATAAGCCCATGTAAAACCAAAGGGCCCCCCTGCGGGGGTATTTTTACCTTCAGCACTATAATTTGAACAATCTTGGTAGGGGTCCACTAGATAAAGCTTCATACCTAATATCAAAGACCTGGGCCTTGCGGTTTCAGAGAAGAAGATTCTTAAAGATTTTCCCTATATAAGCCCATGTAAAACCAAAGGGCCCCCGTGGGGGGCATTTTTGGCCCTAGCACTATAATTTGAACAATCTTGGTAGGGGTCCACTAGATGAAGCTTCATACCAAATCTCAAAGACCCGGGCCTTGCGGTTTCAGAGAAGAAGATTTTTCAAGATTTTCCCTATATAAGCCCATGTAAAACCAAAGGGCCCTCGTGCGGGGGCATTTTTAGCTCCAGCACTATAATTTGAACAATCTTGGTAGGGGTCCACTAGATGAAGCTTCATACCAAATATCAAAGAGGTGGGCCTTGCGGTTTCAGAGAAGAAGATTTTTCAAGATTTTCCCTATATAAGCCCATGTAAAACCAAAGGGCCCCCCGGGGCGGGGGCATTTTTGGCCCCAGCACTATAATTTGAACAATCTTGTTAGGGGTCCACTAGATGAAGCTTCATACCAAATATCAAAGACCTGGGCCTTGCAGTTTCAGAGAAGAAGATTTTTTAAGTTTTCAGTGAAAAAAATCTATTTTTAGCTACTGTGACCTATATGTGCAATGGACCGGAACCATTTGAACAACTTTGAAAGGGGACCACCTAAGGATCATTCCTGTGAAGTTTGGTCAAAATCCGATCAGTGTTTTAGGAGGAGATGTCGTTTGAAGAAAAGTTTACGGACGCACGGACGCACGACGGACAAAAAGTGATCCCAAAAGCTCACCTTGTCACTACGTGACAGGTGAGCTAAAAATAGATGGGCTGCAGATGCTTCCACACAAAGCTGAAACTGACCACACGAGTACATGTAAACCGCTTAGAGGATCTAAGCCTGCCCTGGCAAAGCAGTGCGAGTCGCACCGTCCATGATTATAAACACTATGGGTTTCATTGGGCAACAGGGCTTGAGATGTCATCGGGTAAAAGTCCCACAAAATTGGAAGCAGTCTCCAAAATGGCCTATACAATGTTGCTGGGGACGTTAAACTTCAAATCAAACAAACAAACCATTGTATACTGGTGGACTCTTCCAGTTATATGTTAGACAAGTCCATTTCTCATTTAAGGGGTGTCAGGCCTATTTTTTTTTTCATTTTTATTCCATTTTTGACAGATACTCCTGTGAGCAATCAGTGCAGACCCATATCAGACGCTGCATTCTCTGGTGTCTGATCTGGGGCTGCGCTGTTTGCCAGGCTACCCTTTTAGGGTTTTCCAGCCTAGAATAGGTTAACTCTTATCTTGCTGATCGTGACAACCCCTATCTTTGGAAACAGTGTAGATCCAGATCAGATGGCTTCTGAAGAAGCCATCTGATCAGGATCTACACTGTTTGGTATTCAGTTTATGAATTTGTAGCAATAAATTACATCAAGTATTTTGATTGGTTGATAGACAGAAATGGGTGTGGCCTAGATGAATATTCAGCAAGATAAGGGTTAAATAAGTATCATAATAGTCCTAAAAATTCGGACACCTAGAGGTCTAGCTGTAAATTTGCCTAAAAATTTAACAAATTTGTTTCACGATCCAGCATGGAGTCCAAGCGTTGCAGACGGAATGGCAAACAGTGTAGACCATGATCAGACTGCTCCTCAAGGAGCAGTCTGATCTGGGTCTGCACTGTTTGCTCCGGCCTTTCTGTCCCAATACTTAGGATCATTACGGTAAAATAATAAGGATACTTCTTTTCTTTTGTTAATTCTCCACTCAAACTTATATTGTGGGTACTTGTTAGAATGATCTAAGCAAGTACCCACAATATATGGACCCGTTCAGAGAAAACCTGTCTTTGGCGTTGAGAAACAGATAAGACATAAACTGATCTGCATAGCTATACAGACTAGCTAGGGCCCCCAACCCATTGGGGCATGGTGATGTAGGCTGCATCATGCTTCAATGCAGAGCTGAAATCCACAGCATATGAGTACTTGTAAACTGCATAGATGGTCTAAGCCTGCCCAGGCAAAGTGGTGTTAGTCCATGCATATACACATAAACCTTATTGGTTTCACTGGGCGGCAGGGCTTGAGATGTCATTTCATCTCAATGGGTAAAGGTCCAACAAAATTGGAAACAATGTCTCCAAAATGACCTCAATAGTGTTGACCGGGATGTTAAACCTCAATTCAAACAAAACAGAATAGCAAGTCTTCCTTTCTTTCTTTCTTTTTCTTTCTTTCTTTCTTTGTTCTTGAACAGCAGACTGTGTTACATGTAACACGATGTATTTGCAGTATCGTTATGATCCTAAATTGGGACAGACAGACAGGCCTAAGCAAACAGTGCAGACCCAGATCAGACTGCTCCTGATGGAGCAGTCTGATCAGGGTCTACACTGCCATTCTGTCTGCACCATATGGATTACATATAGGATCTTACATGAGTCTTCATGTAGTATTAAATTTACTAAACAAGTTAAAGACTAGAAATGTGTCCATAGACACGGATGCCCCCGCCTGAAGAGATAAGAAAGTTATTGACTGCGTTTAAGTTTCGGACCATTTTTTTTTACCTTTGACCTCTAAGTATGACCTTGACCTTGGAGGTACGAATCTGGGTTTGCATGTGACACATCGTCTCATGATGGTTAACATCTCTTCAAAGTAATCTCAAAATCCATCCAGAAATAAGTAAGTTATTGACTGCGTTTAAGTTTCGGACCCTTTCTTTACATTTTACCTCTAAGTATGACCTTGACCTTGGAGGTACGGACCTGGGTTTTGCACGTGACAAGCTGATCAGGAATTTTACTGTTTCCCATTCTTCTTCTGAATCTATGGTAAAAATTGAAATCATGCAACACAAATGGCTGAAAATGGGGGAGGAGTGTTGTATACTGAAACATTCAGCATGGTGAGGGTTAATGGAAAGATATTTGTTTTGGAGCCATCACGTGAACAAGTCCGTGAAATGAACACCCCCTTAAACCCCACTTTATATAGAGAAAACTTGGGGTTTATGGGGGTAGTGATTATTTTTCTTATTTCTGTTCCAAGACATAGGTTGTGGGTACTCGTTAGAACCGCCTCAATGAGGCGGTTCTAACGAGCACCCACAACCTATGTTTACAGAATAAATAAGAACAATTTCACCAATTTTCATCAGAAAAGTAGCCATTCTGCAGATGAGAAAGATGCACTATGCTGCATGAGTGTGTATTCGTAATGAAACTCTTTCCCTCGAGAGTACCATCGATCATTTTTGTAGATGTTCCTTGTTGGTTGTAGTAATATTTTTGTTCTGGCTATGCCACTGCAAAAAGGCCCCAAACCATCATAAAACTTACCCGAAATATTTCTTCGTCATCTAACTTAGTGTTGCAACCATCATTGCCTGAATATACAGAAATTGTAAAAATAGAAAACAATAACAGATAATGTATATTAACCCATTTTGTACCGGAAACTCCAAAACAGGTACCCTGGCAAACAGTGCAGGCCCATATCAGACACCGCGTTCTGCGGCGTCTGATCTGGGCCTGACTGTTTGTAAAAACATTCAGCCAGTTTCCAAATAGATTTTGAAGAAAACACAACCTGACACCCCTAAATTTTGAAATGGACTTCTGCTATATATAAGGAGGAAGATTCCATTTGGTACAAAAAGGGTTAATTCAAAGGCACTTGGGAATTCAAGACTTTTTGTCTATACCAGTACGAAAAAAAAAAAAATTTTTTTTTTACTCATATTTTGACTTTTTACACATTCCACGCTGGCCTCTGTAGCTCAGTCGGATGCACGTCTGACTGGTGATTAGGAGGATGCAGGTTCGATACCTGCTGGGGCCGGCAACATTCTTTCATGGAGATTGCTCATTAAATCTTTTCTACGGTCATCCTCTCCATTCTGGTGATTCAACAAGGCCAGTTGTCAGTGTCTGGCGAAAGAATGTGCACTCTACTGGTTAACCGCTTATGTATAAGCCTGCCCAGGAAAAATGTGGATAGGTAAACTGACCGGCTCAAAAATGATCTGAACAGTGTTGACTGGGCTTTTGAAATCCAATACAAACAAACCAACCAACACATTCCACAAGTTTCTCGGGCAAATCAACAGTGCAAAGCGCCTGTGAATTGGTTGAGCTCTTAAAGTGAATGACCACCATTTTTTTTCTCAGATCCATTTTATAGTAACACCATTGAGGAATGATAAAATCCCATTCTTCAACTAAACTGTTTCTCTAATTAACTGTAATGGCTCATTAAAGTTGCTGATAGGGTGTCAGACATGTTTACAGATTATATCTCCTGGGGTGACCTCACGGCAACTGCATGCAGCTAACAAATCTTGGTATTTTAGCAGCTGAGGATTTTAGAGAAGAAAGTGAACATTAAAATAAAAATGCCTTCTTGGAAGGCCAAATACTACACAGTGAAAAGAGGACAAGGAATTAGCTGTTTTGCTATCCCTGACCCTAAGAAACATAGAGAGTTATGTGAAAAATGGATTCATAATCTTGGAACATAGAATCACAACATCAAGACATTTGTTTATGCAAAGTGCTAAACATTTTGAAGATAGCTGTTTTCAAGTGGACTTGAAGGTTTCTTGATTACTTATTTCTTTTCTTTTCTTCAATAACCCATTTAGTACCAGAAACCCCAAAACGGGTACCCTGGCAAACATTGCATGCCCAGATCAGAAGCCGCAGAATGCGGCGTCTGATCAGGGCCTCCACTGTTTGCTTAAAGTCCAGTCATTTTCCAAATAAATTTTTATGAAAACACAACCTGACAACCCTAAATTTTGACTTGAACTCCTGCTATATATAAAAAGGAAGATTCCATTTGGTACAAAAAGGGTAAATCAATGCATATCATTATCATTTAACCAATCATTACATTAACATGCATTGACAAGTTTAGGTAATATTTCATTGCATTTCACATGGTATTTTGTGATATTTTTAAAGCATAGATTGTGGGTACTCGTTAGAAATGTCTCAATGAGGAGATTCCTTTGAGCACCCATAATTTATGTTTTGGAGAAATTATCAGAATATATACGTATGTCCTTTTAAATTCCCATTTTACCTACAAAAACTCCTCTTCTGTGAACTTGGGCTCATACTGATAGCCCTGAGTACCAAACTCAGGAAAACTGTCTTCAAAGTCTTTATTTTCGTCCAAAGACATAATGAGGCCTTATGTAAGATGCTGAACTGACAGCCTATTCAAAGGATTTTTGAGAATTCAACCTGATTAGAGAGCCTAATCACTTCTCCTTTAGTAGCTACATAGAGAGACATAGAGCTTCTACAGTCTCCATGAGATCAGGATTTTAGCAAACATGTTGAACCCTGGGAAAGATTTGGATTACCTTGGGGAAAATATGGCTGCTGCCAGAAGACTTCACTGAAACCATTAAATGTTGATTTAATTACCTTAGCAGGTTTCAATTGGTAATAAAAGTCAGAGATTAATCATTACAGTAACTTTTTCTTGCAAATGAAGTAATTATGTTATAAAGGTGGTCATTCACTTTAAAGCAAGAAGGACAAAATTAACCCTTGTCCTGCTGAGCCCGGATATGCCTTATCTTTCAAATAATGTAGATCCAGATCAGATGGCTTCTGAAGAAGCCATCTGATCAGGATCTTCATTGTTTACCACCCATTTTATGAATTTGTTGCAATAATTTGCATGAAGTAATCTGATTGGCTGATAATCAGTAGTGGGTGAGGCATATTTTAATATTCAGCAGGACAAGGGTTAAAGCAGATTGTAATTTTATCTTTTACATCATTTTTCTGAAAAAGGGCCAATTCATGTAAATCAGCTGTTCAACAAACAATCTGCATGCAAGGTCAAGCCTTATTTTTACATTGAAAAATAAAACATTTTCAAAATGATGTCTGCAAATAGTAGTCAAGGGGTTAAAAACGATCCTTAACCCTTGTCCTGCTGAGCCTGGATATGCCTTACCTTTCAAACAATGTAGATCCAGATCAGATGGCTTCTGAAAAAGCAATCTGATCAGGATCTACAGTGTTGTCATTCAGATTGTGAATTTGTTGCAATAATTTGAATCAAGTAATCTGATTGGCTAATAATGAGGAGTGGGTGTGGCTTATATAAATATTCAGAGGAACAAGGGTTAATAATGATCCTAAGTATTGGGACAGATATGCCAAAGCAAAGAGTGTAGACCGAGATCAGAGTGCTCCTTTATAAACACACAGTGTAGACCCAGATCAGACTGCTCCTTTATAAGCAAACAGTGTAGACCCAGCTCAGACTTTAGGAGCAGTCTGATCAGGATCTACACTGTTTGCCGTTCTGTCTGCACCTTTTGGACTCCTTGTTGGATCAAGAAATAAATTAAGCTCAAGGTGTCCCAATTTTTAGGAGTTTTACGGTAACCCATTTAAACACCTAGTGTCTGGAAAAACAGGGGACTGACATTTTCGCTTTTGATCAGTGTCTACATTGTTTTTTTGCCTTATAAAAATTGGATACCAACCAGACATACTTGTATACCAAAAACTGGAAACAAACCCTGTTGAATTTGTACCAAATGGCATCTTCCACATTATATAGGCCGGAGTCAATTTCGAAATTGTGTTATTTTTTAAATATATCTAGGAAAACAGCTGAACTTTTTGGAAAGAGTATAGGCCCTGATCAGAGGCTGCAGAATGTGGCATCTGATCTGGGCCTGCAGTTTTTGCTAGGGTACCTGTTTGGGGTTTCAGGTACAAAATGGGTTAATTCATCATATAAATTTTACATTCCACTAACTTATTAAACTGTGCCTGCAGAATGACAAACAGTAGACACCCTGATCTGGGTCTATAGCTTGCTGAACATTAACCCTTGTCCTGCTGAATATTTAAATCTGCCACACCAACTACCGATTATCAAGCTATCAGATTACTTGATGCAAATTATTCCAACAAATTCACAATCTGAATGACAAACAATGTAGATCCTGAAACCATCTGATCTGGATCTATTTTGTTCGAAGGCATATCTGGGCTCAGCAGGACTCCTGCACACTACTTTTGCAAACAATGAAAATCCAGATCAGACGGCTTCTTGGGCATCAAAGTTTGTGATTCATTATAGGCAAACTAAAAGGAAAAAATTAATATCAATTTAGTAATTTGACTGGCTGACAATCAACAATGGGGGGAAAGTTGAAAACTTCAAAAATCCTGAAATGAAGTTTCCAAATCCTGAAAAGGCAATTTTGCCTATATTTTATATAGGGACAGAAAGTCTCAAAATCCTGAAATCAGGAATAATAATGAAAACTTTCACCCATGCTGATTGAGTGAAACTCTATCTATTCAGCAGAACATGGATTAACCCTTGTACTGCTGAATATTTTAATCTACCACACCCACTTCCGATTATCAACCAATCAGATTACTTGATGCAAATTATTGCAACAAATTCACAATCTGAATGACAAAACAATGTAGATCCTGATCAGATGGCTTCTTCAGAAGCCATCTGATCAGGATCTACATTGTTTCAAAGATAAGGCATATCCGGGCTCAGTAGAACAAGGGTTAATGTTGCTGATAATTGCTAAATGGAGATAAGGGGGGTATTTTGTGGTCATAAAAAAAACCTATGTTGTGGGTATTCATTAGAACCGTCTTGTTGAGAGTCTTTTGAGTATCCCACTTTCAGTCCACACTGAACATGATGGCAGTAAAGACAGATTCCCTTTTAAGTGAGTGAGTGTTTTGAGTTTACGTCCCACCAACATCTAAGGTCATACGGAGACGGGACCTCGGTGTAAAGACTCATCTGAAAGTCTGGAGAAGCTCGGGATCGATCCTGCGATCCCTGGTTTACAAGGCGAGTAGCGTAACCACTACACCACAGAGGCTTCTACGGATTCCCATTTCTGTTCTCTCTCGCGCCCCCAATATTTTCAATGTCTTTCATTTTGTGTACATGTGTTTCACTTAATTTCACTGTCACCTTGACAATCTCTACAGGTATTCAACATCTGTTCTGAAAATCAGCAAGACACTGTCATTATTATTAACCTAGCCATGAGTCACCGCCAATGCTTGCAGACCTTGAATGTGTACTTTTTAATGTGTCCATTCATGGGGAATTTAAAATTAGAAATGAAGTGTAACAGTTGTTATTGACTGCATAGCCCCCGACAACATAGCTCCGCTGCAGATAAGGATGAGAAATAAGGATAATTTCAGGATTTTTCTCATTTCTGCAACAAAACTCATCGAGGCGATTCTAACAAGTACCCACAAGATATGATTCTAATAGGACATAAGAAAAATTATCTCTTATCATCCTCATTCAGTGAGCGAGCGATTGTTTGAGTTTCAGGTCTCACCAACAGCTAAGGTCATACAGAGACGGGACCTCAGTTTATTACTCATCCGAAAGTCTGGAGAAGCCGGGGATCGATCCTGCGATCCCTGGTTTACAAGGCAAGTAGCATAACCACTACACCACGGAGGCTTCTAACCTGCTTATTTGAGGCTATGAGATGAGGCTATTTACAATGACAATCTGGGGATATTTTCTTATTAAACATATATTGTGGGCACTTGTTAGAGTCTAAATGTGGCCATTCTAATTATGAGAACCTTCAAAATATGTTTAAAAAAAAATGTCCATCAATTATCCTTCTTATCTCCGTATCTAGATTTGTTTGTTTGATTTGAGGTTTAACGTCCCCGTCAACACTGTAAAGATCATTATGGAGACGTTGCTTCCAATTTCACAATGAAACCAATAGGGTTTATAAGCATCAACGGGCCGACTCGCAGCGCTTTGCCTGGGCAGGCTTAGATCCTCCAAACAGTTTACCAGTACTTGTGCGCGGGTCGGTTTCAGCTCTGCGTTGAAGCATAATGTATCTCGAGCGGTGTGAAAGCCATCAAAGGAGCCACTTGAGGCAAAAAAATATTATATCTGGGCATGTGCTAAGAGGGGGCGGGGAGTGGTGGGATTGGGGGGTGGGGATAATCACAACCTGGGTCAATGATTATCAATACAGGGCCTGATTAAAGTTGGTTGTATAGTCTGCAGTATGTTTTTGCACGACCCACACTATTGGCATACTTTTTCATGGCTGGGCTCTAATGACCTTGGAAATGTACATGTAACCGGTCACAAAACCTACAAAACTCCCTACCGTACAAAGTTCGGACTAAAAAAACTTAATAAATTTGTTTCACGATCCAGTAAGGAGTCAAAAGGTGCAGACTGAATGGCTAACACTGTAGACCCTGATCAGACTGCTCCTCATGAGCAGTCTGATCTGGGTCTGCACTGTCTGTCCCTTGTCCCTATACTTAGAATCATTATCATGTATGCCCAGTGAATCCTACATTCAATGACCAAACCCGAGCAGACAATCTATTTTTCTTTTTTCCCAGCAACCTCCCCCCCCCCCCCCTCCCCCTGGAGAAATAGATGGGCTGCATGGTGCTTCCATGCAGAGCTGAAACCGATCAAACTTAAGTACTGGTAAACAACTTGGGTCTAAGCTTGCCCAGGAAAAGTGATGCGAGTCGGACCGCTCCTATAACCCTAGCGGTTTCTATGGGCGGTAGGGCTTGAGATGTCATTTCATCTCAATGTCAGGTAGAAGTCCCACAAAAATGGAAGCAACTTCTCCAAAATGACCTTAATAGTGTTGACGGGGAAGTAAAACCTCAACTCAAATAACTTTTCAGCAAAACATAAGGCCTTATTTCTGTTGAGAAATAAGAAAAAAATACTTTGAAAATGGCATCTGCTAATTGTGCTAGCGCCTTAAGGGCTGAAGTGTCTTGATGAATGACTTAACTCATTTTGTACTGGAAACCCCAAAACGTGTACCCTGGAAAACAGTGCAGGCCCAGGATATGCTGCGTCTGATCTGGGCCTGCACTGTTTGCATAAAGTCCAGCCAGTTTCCAACTTAAATTTCAAGAAAACACAACTTGACACCTCTAAATTTCGAAATGGACTCCTGCCAGATTCCATTTAATTCTGCTCCTTCAACAATCAAATTAGCAAGTTTTGCTCGTATTTATCCACTGATCATCACAGAATGACACACAGCTTTTTGCCGATTTTGCAGAGCCTACATGTTCATTGATAAAGCATTATTGACTCGATTGTACATGGTACAACAATGCAATCAATAATTCACTTGTTCCTAGGTTATTAGCTCTAGTATGTTTGTTACCCAGACTTGGTCAACCCAAGTATACAAGGAAACCGATCTTCCCATTAGTTGGATCATTTTAAACCTTATAGCATAATATAATGTCATCTGCTCTAATTTTGCTGACTGGTTTACGTCTTTTCCTAGTAACTGTGACCTTGACACTAAAGCCATTGCCAATGCTTAAAGAATCCACATCAAAAACAATATGTGGCACACCCTCTCTGTTGGTATGGGGACATAAGTCTTTGAAACATGTTTGACCCTTACGAAGCACTCTGACCTGGGTCCACACTGCTTTTAAAGCAAGCAGTAGACAACAAAGCAGATGACAAAAGTTGAGGTTGGCAATAATAACTTGGGATAGTATGGAACGCCTATTGACACTGTGCATTTTGAGCACAAAACAAACTATGTCACTCAGCCTTCTGACAACAGTGCAGTGGGGTCGCCGTAGTAGAACATTAAAGCAGCGCAGTAAGACTCCTTCACAGAAGTCGCTGCGGGAATGCTGTGCTGGGGATTGAACCTACTACCTCTAAATCGCAAATCCTATGCTTTACCACAGCGCTCCACTGTTAGACAGATTATTCACATGTAATCAAGGCTGGCAAATGTTTAAAAATTTCACTTGCCCTGCATGAGCAAGGGTAGTAGATTTTGGTATTTAACCCTTTTTGTACCAAATGGAATCTTCCTATTTATATATAGCAAGAATTCATTTCAAAATTTAGGGGTGTCAGGTTGTGTTTTCATCAAAATCTATTTAGAAAATGACTGAACTTTAAGCAAACAGTGGAGGCCCTGATCAGACGCCGCGTTCTGCGGCGTCTTATCTGGGCCTGCGCTGTTTGCCAACTACCCGTTTTGGGGTGTCTGATCTGGGCCTGCGCTGTTTGCCAACTACCCGTTTTGGGGTTTCCGGTACTAAATGGGTTAAATTTCATAGAGACAAAACAAAATTTTTAGTCGTCCTCCAAATTTTTACTCATCATGACGAGTGAACAGCCCTAGCAATGTCAAGCCTTATTTTCAATGAAAAATAAGAAAAGAACACTTTCACAATGCCATCTGATGTTGAAGAGTTAAACATGTCTCAAAAGGTATAGGAGTTATATATGTAATTTACAGATGAATTGCGGAACTGATAGGTCTAGCTAAGGTCCACAAGTTGATACCACCGGACTTACCCAGTACCTGGGTAAGCACTTAACCCATTGTTGGTAGTGGACTCTTCCATTGCTATATGTTGGACAAGTCCATTTGTCAAATAAGGGGTGGTAGGTCTATTTTTTATTTTTTTCAGTCTATTTTTGACAGAAAATTCTGTTAGTCAATTGTGCAGGCCCTGATCAGATTCCGCGTTCTGCAGCGTCTGATCTGGGCCTGCACTGTTTGCCAAGGTACCCCTTTAGGGGTTTCCCGCATACACTGAGTTAACCACCAGACTTACCCAGTACTCTGTACAATATTTGCATTTTGACATTCATTCTATCAAATTTCAGCTATAAAAACACCATGATCTTTTTTTCTGGGAATTAATGTCTGTTATAAAAGGGCATATTGCATATCAACCGACCACCCTAATTCTCATGCATCTTTTTTACAAAGAAAGCATGATGCCTCATTATAACTGTCTGTCTGCCATGTAGGACACACCACACACAATGAGTTTGCAATGACATCCATTATCACATTGTCCCAAATAAGGGGGGTATCCGAATATTATTTTTCGTATTTATGCAAGAAAACATATGTTGTGGGTACTCATTAGAAGCGCCTCACCGAGGCGCTTCTAATGAGTATCAACAACATATGTTTTTGTGCAGAAATAAGACAAATATCAGTATTTTGCGAATGAAAGAAGCACCTTACCTGGAGCTATAATTAATGGCCGGAATTTAAAATGATGAGCATGCAAAATGCATATGTTACTTGATTACATTACATTAACCAGTATGTCAGAATGACCAAAATAGATGGTACCTACAAAAGATTTAATAAATTATCAAAACTTAAAGCTTAAGCTAAATTTCAGGACACTGTAAAAAAATTTCTACATAGCAGCTTTTTCTTTATTTTCTCTTAAAATATATCTGCCCAACCGAGTATTCATATGAAATGTCAAGCCTTATATTACCAATACCTGAAAACAGACAAGAAAAGCTCAAGCCTTATGTTCCATGAAAACAACTCAAAGTACTGGCTGCACTGGTGGGATTATAAGAATCTGATATTGGGTTCTGTTGTAGATGAGTGTTTCCAACCCTCGGGATGATCGTGCTGAGCGGAACCGAGGCTACGCCGAGGTTCTGCTCAGCACGGTCATCCCGAGGGTTGGAAATGCCCATCTACAACAGACCCCCATATTGGATTCTTTTTCTTGCACAACACCTCTGGTTAGTTTTGACAACTCGCACATGTATATTGTTTACAAAATAAAAGTAGTGCGTAAGTTGTTCCGGCAGTTGAATAGAATTGATGCGCATTTATGTTAGTTGCCTGGGTCAGAATACCAGGGTCAGAACATACGGTAAATTTCTATCTCAGGGTAAAATCACGGATTTCCTTGTCTGGTATGCAAAAAGATTGTTTCTATGTAGGCTGGAAAAAGTGTTAATCTGTTCAATTTAAACCTAAAATTCCTTTACTGAAGGCAAACAGGTAGATCTGATTCTGCAGTATCTGATCTGAGTCTTCACTGATTGCCAAATAATACCCAAGTACACGAGCCCAGTCCGGACTTTACAGCTTACCAGCCCTCTGACATCACAGGACAAATAGCACTGCTATGAATAACTGTTACCTGGGGCGAGCTATGTACCTGTGTGTTTCCATGGACATGTAACTCTACAATAAACAGGTCCAATCAGAGTTCTCTGACCATCGGGCCTATGCCCATCCTATGTATAATCAACTGTTGTCATTCAAGTTCATAATTTTGAAAATGTTGGAGCGGACATGAGAAGTATGTACATTTTTGTTTGATTTGAGGGTTAACGTCCCCGTCAACACTGTAAAGGTCATTTTGGAGACATTGCTTCCAATTTTGTGGGACTTTTACCCGACATTGAGATGAAATGACATCTCAAGCCCTGTCGCCCAATGAGACCAATAGGGTTTATTAGCATGGACGGTCCGCCTCGCACCACGGTTCCTGGACAGGCTTAGATCCTCTAAACGGTTTACCAGTACTAGTGTGTGGGTCGGATTCAGCTCTGCGTGGAAGCATCATGCAGCCCATATATTTCTTCAAGAGTATGTACAATTAGTGATAACTTTAGGGGAATGGAACACCTTGCAGATTTTTACGCCATTTTTCAAAGGGAGACAACTTTCGGGACTTCCTGTTTGCTTTTCTACTGAAAAAGGGGTCTATTCTTAAAGGAAAAAATTTGCTCCTCTGGAGCAAATTCTTTCCTTTAAGAGTAGACCTCTACTGACATGGGAGGCAAAAATACTTTTGCAGGAGTTGCCTCCACTGAAGGTGTTCCCATTCCCCTTAAGGATCTAAATGTAAACCAATGAGGATATTCATCTAATCACCTTTACAAGGCAGTTCTAATGAATATCCACAACACATTTTAACTCTTATCATGCTGTTCACGACAACCCATATCTTTGGAAACAGTGTAGATCCAGATCAGATGGCTTCTTCAGAAGCCATCTGATCAGGATCTTCACTGTTTGACATTCAATTTATGAATTTGTAAGAATAAATTACATCAAGTATTCTGATTGGTTCAAAGTCACAAATGGGTGTGGCTAATCAGAATATTCAGCAAGAGAAAGGTTAAGGAGAATTGACAAAAATTATCCTTCAATTATCAGCAAATACTCACCCTATCTGTTTCTATGCCTATATGTTAAGCCCCCGCCCATAGGGGCTTGAAGAAATATATGGGCTGCATGATGCTTCCACGCAGAGCTGGATCCGGCCCGCACACTAGAACTGGTAAACCGCTTAGAGGATCTAAGCCTGTCCAGGAACCGCGGTGCGAGGCGGACCGTCCATGCTAATAAACCCTATTGGTTTCATTGGGCGACAGGGCTTGAGATGTCATTTCATCTAAATGTCGGGTAAAAGTCCCACAAAATTGGAAGCAACGTCTCCAAAATGACCTTTACAGTGTTGACCGGGACGTTAAACCTCAAACCAAACAAAAACAAATATGCCTATATGTTTGTCCATACATACCATATGCCTAGATATGTTTGTCCACACATAGAGGATCTTACATGAGTGTTCATGTATTATTGAATTTATTAAACGAGTTGAGGAAAAGGGATAAATTGCGAGGATCCACCAAGCATTGTATCCCTTTTCCACAATGAGTTTCATAAATTCAATAATACATGAGCACGAATGCAAGATTCTATTTATCATATGACATATTTTGAACACATTCTATTCACCATTGTTTCACAAAACTGTCAATATTCCGCCATTAGTAAATGCGGCGTTGTTATTAAGACATCCTACATGTGACGTTAGGGGGCGTATCTAATTTGCATATTTAATCCACTAGTGGATTATCAAATTTATTACATGGCGTTATTACACTCTCAGACGCGACGTCATATGATAAATATCATATACACAGTATGGTCAAGGGTAATGTATATGCCCTCCTTCACTTCATGGTGACGGCATAAAAATGTGTATGCTCTGTGATTTAGCTGTATTTGGTGCTACTTATTTTGTTTGTTTGACTTGAGGTTTTATGTCCCCATCAACACTATTTAGGTAATTTCCAAAACATTGCTTCCAATTTTGTAGGACTTTTACCCAACACTGAAATGAAATGACATCTCAAGCCCTACCGTCCAAACAAACCAATAGGGATTATATGCTGGAACAGTCTGACTTACACCACTTAGCCTGTGCATGCTTAGACCTCCTAAGCAGTTTTCTAGTACTCAAGTGTGGTCAGTGAAAGCATAATGCAGCCCAATCTATTTCTACAAGCCCCGATCAGTGGAGACCATTCAAGCTCAGTCGGATGCGCGTCTGACTGGTGATGAGACTGGATGTTGACCATGAAATCTTTTGAATGGTCATTCTCTCCCTTCCACTGATTCAAGAAGGGCAGTTGTCAGTTTCTGGCAAAAGAAAGTGCACTGTACTGGTTAACCGCTTGCGTATAAGTCTGCCCCAGAAAAGTGTGGATAGGTAAACTGACTAGCTTGATATGACCTAAAATAGTGTTGACTGGGCCGTTAAACTCCAAAACAAACAGTATAGGGAAGACCTGGAGGGAGCTTCATGCCGGACCCTCTAAATTGACTGCGCACATGTTTTTCAAGGACATAAATGCTATGAGTCATTTTCTTTTGTAAGGGCTCAAATATTCATACATAGCTCTAGATAAGGCATTTTTTTTTTCATCCGAAAAGTACTGACGTTTTTCTCATGTCTGCAGGAAAACATGTTGTGGGTATTCATTAGAAGTGCCTCAGCGAGGCACGCTGAGGCACTTCTAATGAGTACCCACAACATTAAGTTTTTATGCAGAAATAAGATAAATATCTGGGGCTATGCATAATAAAAACTTGACAGCCAATCTGTGGCCACTAACCGGTGCACTGAGAAGGTGTGGAGCTATCGACAATTGTGTACCAAACTTACCATAGATCAGCAAAAATCCATCAAGCAGCAGTAAGAAAGAGAGCATAACCATGAGTTCAAGCAGTTAGGTGACACTGAATATACTGCATAGCAATAGATAAGGTGGGTATTTTGTGATAATTGAAGGATAGTTTCTGTCAGTTCACCATCAAAACCTATGTTGTGGGTATTCATTAGAACCACCTCGCTGAGCTGAATACCCACAGCAAAGGTTTATATGGAGAAATAAGGAAAACTATCCTTCAATTATCACAAAATACCCACCTTATCTGTTGCTATTCACCTTATTTGCATTATCTGCTGGTTCCTAGTCTGAAGGTTATCAGTGTTGGGAAAACAGGTAACCAGACCCCCCTGACCTTTTAAGGTCAGGGGGGTCTGGTTACCTGTTTTTCCAATATTGACAATGTGCAAGCTGGGAGCCAGCAAATAATGCAAATATGGTGAATGTGGAATCATGTAGACAGACGAGACCTTATTTTAGACCCGGCTGCACATAAGCTATTGCATTTGTCCTACTGAGCATCCTACACACTTACATAATGCAAAAAAGGGGGCACTAATTTGCAATTTTCAAATATTTTTGTTTTTGTTTTCTTCTTCAGAGTAAATAAGGCTTGATGTTACAAGGCTCTCAATCTCCAAAATTTGGGGACGAAATTTGGCCCCATTCCCAATGGAAAGTAAGTACATGTGAATCCTCTGCCCACAAACGATTTATACGTTTCAATGTGAAGCTTATTTTCTCTGAAAAATCAGAAAAAAAAAAGATTGTCATCTGCTCTGGAAATTTCCATAGCTCTTGAAGGGTTAGAATACAAGAATCTCACATGGGTGTGAGGGGTGGATAGAAAAATCCATTCACAGGGTCACACACCGGCATCACCAAGTGATGCCAGACTGTGATCCCGAGGGATGGATCTTCTATCTACCCCTCACACTATGTGTTAAAGAATCCTTTTATTGCTGGATTTTTTACCCATAAGATGCCAATCATGACGACTGTCGTCTGCTGGTTACTTAAAAAGTCATTCTTGCAAACAGTGTTCTCCATTGACCTTTTTTGCATTATATGCTGGTTCCTAGTCTGAAGGTTATCAGTGTTGGAAAAACAGGTAACCAGACCCCCTGACCTTTCCTGACCTTGAAAGGTCAGTTCAAGGTCAGGGGGGTCTGGTTACCTGTTTTTCCAATATTGACAATATGCAAGCTGGAAGCCAGCAAATAATGCAAATATGGTGAATAACAAGAATTCCGCCGAAGGCTATGTCGCGCCTGTGGGGGCGCAAAGTCATCGAAGCATGACATGTAGGTCAAGGTCAACCATAGATGCTTGCACAAAAGATTCCATTCTCAAATGCAAGCTTGTACTAAGTATCATTAATGACGCTCTAATAATTCTTGAGAAATGAACTTAACCATTAGGGGGAATGCTAGGGTGGTCGCAATATTTTACAAAGTCAGTGAACCATGAAATTTAGGTCAAGGTCAAATATGGATGCTTGCATTTAAGTTGCCATCCCCAGATTCAAGTTTGCACCAAATATCATTAATGAAGCTCTTATAGTTCTTGAGAAATAAACTTGACCATTAGGGTGAACGCTAGGGTGGTCGCAATATTTTACAAAGTCAGTGAACCATGAAATATAAGTCAAGGTCAAATATGGATGCTTGCATTTAAGTTACCATCCCCAGATACAAGTTTGTACCAAGTATCATTAATAAAGCTCTTATAGTTCTTGAGAAATAAACTTGACCATTAGGGTGAATGCTAGGGTGGTCGCAATATTTTACAAAGTCAGTGAACCATGAAAAGTAGGTCAAGGTCAAATATGGATGCTTGCATTTAAGTTGCCATCCACAGATACAAGTTTGTACCACATATCATTAATGAAGCTCTTGAGAAATAAACTTGACCATTAGGGTGAATGGTGGTCGCAATATTTTACAAAGTCAGTGAACCATGAAATGTAGGTCAAGGTCAAATATGGATGCTTGCATGTAAGTTGTCATCCCCAGATACAAGTTTGTACCAAGTATCATTAATGAAGCTCTTATAGTTCTTGAGAAATAAACTTGACCATTAGGGTGAACACTAGGGTGGTCGCAAATGTTGACGCCTTGACGAACAGACGAACGAACGGACGAAAAACCGGGCGCCTATATCGTGCCATGCTAATAGCAGGCGCGACAAAAACCAATGTTGTGGGTATTCATTAG
The DNA here is from genome assembly GCA_963580285.1 of Lucinisca nassula. Lineage (NCBI taxonomy): Eukaryota > Metazoa > Mollusca > Bivalvia > Lucinida > Lucinidae > Lucinisca > Lucinisca nassula. Next base: position 160,307,271 of record OY757012.1, on the reverse strand, counting down.
AACTGCCTTGGCACAACCTATGTTTTGGGTATTCATTAGAACAGCATTGTGCCAAAGGCAGTTCTAATGAATACCCACAACATAGGTTTTTATGGAGAATTGACAAAAGCTATCCTTCAGTTATCACAAAGTACCAACCTTGTAACTTAACCTGAACTCAGTATCGAAATGGACGTGCATTTCGTTGAGTTGAAAATGAGGTAGGAAAGCAAAAGCAGGATTGTGCAAATTGTGTACATAGGAAGCAAAAGCACAGACACTTATAAAAGCACAGTTTATGATATAAAATGCCCAAGTGCACAGACACTTAACCCTTATCTTGCTGAATATTCATTTAAGCCGCACCCATTTCTGTCTATCAACCAATCAAATTACTTGATGTAATTAAATGCTACAAATTCATAAACTAAATGTCAAACAGTGTAGATCCTGATCAGATGGCTTCTTCAGAAGCCATCTGATCTGGATCTACACTGTTTGCAAAGATAGGGATTGTCGTGAACAGCAAGATAAGGGTTAACAGCAACACATTTAGGGGTGGTTACTCTTTTCAAGGTATTTTGTTCTCCCTTGAGAAAAAGGGTCTACTCCAGAAAGGGGAAGAATTTCACTCCGGGTAAGGGGAGGTAAACAGACACTTAACAGCTACACCTTCAGGGGAGGCTACTCTTTTCAAGGTATTTTGTTCTCCCTTGAGAAAAAGGGTCTACTCCAGAAAGGGAAAGAATTTCACTCTGGGTAAGGGCGAGGTAAACAGACACTTAACAGCTACAGCTTCAGGGGAGGCTATTTTTTTTCAAGGTATTTTGTTCTCCCTTGAGAAAAAGGGTCTACTCTAGAAAGGGGAAGAATTTCACTCCAGGTAAGGGCGAGTACCGTAAAAATTAAAAAAATTCGGACATCTTGAGAACTTACATGTACTGCAATTCTTCCAAAATTTTAAGAAATATGTTTCACAATCCTACAAGGAGTCTGAAAGACTGGCAAACAGTGCAGACCCAGATCAGACTGCTCCTTCAGGAGCAGTCTGATCTGGCTCTGCACTGTTTGCTTAGGCCTATCTGTCCCAATACTTAGGATCATTACAGTAATAAGGATAACTGGGAGACATTTTTTTTAAATTTCTTGTTAGAAACAGATGTTGTGGGTACTTGTCACTGAAGCGATTCTATCAAGTACCCACAACATATGTTTCGATGGAGAGATAAGAAAAATTATCCCGAAATATCCTCAGTAAAACTCATCTGGAGCAAATCTGGAGTTAAAATTCTTTCATTAACCCATTTCAGGTCGTAAACCCCATAAACGGGTACCCTGGCAAACAGTGCAGTCCCAGATCTGACGCCGCAGAATGCGGCGTCTGATCAGGGCCTACACTGTTTGCAAAAAGTTAAGCCATTTCTCAAATAAATTTTGAAGAAATCACAAAATGAAACCCCTAAGCTTCGAAATGGACTCCTGGCATATATGAGGAAGATTCCACTTGGTACAAAAAGGGTTAAAAAAAGTAGATCCCTTTTTAGATGACTGTGGATGCACAGAAATGCAAGCAAGAAGTCACACAAGTGCTCTCCCTTTCTAGAAATGGGCAATATGTCACATGTATCCTTTCCCCTTCAACTGGACTGCCAATCTTCAAACCAATTCACTGACATATATCAACAGATAAGGTGACTATTTTGTGATAATTGAAGGATAATTACCCTTATTTCTCCATTAAAACCTATGTTGTGGGTATTCATTAGAATCGCTCGGCAAGAATGAATACCCACAACATAGGTCTTCATGAAAACCTATGTTGCAGGTATTCATTAGATCTGTCTCGGCAAGAATGAATACTCACAACATAGGTTTTCATGAAAACATGAAAACCTATGTTGTGGGTATTCATTAGAACAACGTCGGCCTTGCCAAGGCTGTTCTAATGAATACCCACAACACAGGTTAAGGCTGAGGCGGTTCTAATGAATACCCACAATATAGCATGATAGGTTTTCATGCAGAACTGCCAAATTTATTCTTCAACTACCACAAAATACCCCACTTATCTATTTCTATGCTGACAGACTTCGATACTCACCATCCGTTAAATCTGCAACAGCACTCCGCACACCTCGGTCAAATGCGCGGGCATCATCATAGCGTTCAAAGGTTAGACCAAACCGCTTATCGCCTATGTGCCAATGGTGAAATTTTGGATTGGGTCTTGAATATCTTATATCTTTTTTCACATCACATTTGAGCACCATCTGCAAAAAGAACAAAGACAAAAAAATAAGTGAATTTCTACAATGTCTCATGTAAAAGAATGGATAAGGGTCTGAGGTCCATCCCAAGGAACACTGTCAAATACTGAACTGGTGAACCAAAGTATTAATTAGTTAGTTTATTCTAATTTATTATCGTTTGATTGCGGTGAAAGCTTCAAGCTTATTTGAATCGCTCTTGAACACTGATTCCGGATATTATCACACACTGAAGAGGGAGGCAGTGAAAATATGTGTCTTGCCCAAGGGCACACCAAGCCTCCCGTGGCCGGATTCGAACCCACAACCTCTCGATCGTAAGTCGAACACACTAACCACTAAGCTATTGAGGCTGTTGTAATTACATGAATGGAGCCCACAAAAAGATGTTGGAAAACAGTCTAGACCCTGAAGGTGGTGTCTGATCTGGGTCTAAAAGGACCGCTTGAAGTGCAGGAATTTACAATAAAGAATTCAGGACCATTAACAGAGATATTACCGTAATATGATCCTAAGTATTGTGACAGATAGGCCTAAGCAAATAGTGCATATGCAGTCCCAGATCAGACTGCTCCTGAAGTCTGATGATGGTCTACAAGTTTGCCATTCTGTCTACATCGTTTGGACTCCTTGCTGGATCAGCAAACAAATTTGTTAAAATTTTAGGAGACTTACTACCAGTCCTCAAGGTGTCCAAATTTTTAAGATTTTTACGGTGTAACTAACTAACCAGTGCTGATAATACTTTGATTTTTCCTTTCTGGGGACAAAACATGAGTTTGCTAGACCATTATATACATGTAGAGTGAAATTCTACTATAACCGAAAAAAATCCAAAAAAAAATCGGACAGGAGCTCAAAAAGTGCAGACAGAATGGCAAACAGTGTAGACCCTGATCAGATGATGGAGCAGTCTGATCTGGGTCTGCACTGTTTGCTTAGGCCTAATACTTAGGATCATTAGGTAATTTAGGAATTTCACTGTACATGTAGTGTACACTACAGATCAGGTCAAGTGACCTACTAACATACTAACTATTTTGTTCAGATATATCTGAATGAAGTCTGATGTGAGCTGAATGACTGAATTGTCAATACTGTAAAAATTCTAAAAATTCAGACTCCAGTCTGTGTTAAATATTGCTGTAATTTTGTCCGATATTATTAATATTGCCCAGGAGATGGGGATGCCTTGGCAAACAGTGTATACACTGACTTTGGTCTGTACAGTTTACCCAGGCCTATCCATTAAAAAAATTTAGGATTTTTTCTGTACTAAAGACCATTAATGTCTGGTGGATTTTTTCTACCTCACAGCTTACTGGGTCGATTTTCAATTAAAGGTGTGTCTCCTACTTTTCTTTCAGAATTTTTTGCAGTTATGTATAAAACTCAGATACATCAAATCTGACACTATAGGCGCGTTCACCAAGCCAAGATTTACATACGTGCAGATCTTTTTTAATTCAGACCCTATGTAAAGGATACACAGGTACCTGAGCAAATTATTAAAACCAACCATGAGTATATTTACATGCGTTCACCAGTATTTTAATGCCAGGTGTATTTCTTAATTTAAATCAGTCATTTCTTGAATTTTGTTGAGTCGAAGATGTCAAGTTATATCTTTCTACGGCGGCAAAATAGCAAGAAACTCCTACAAAGAGTTCTTGTAGGGCTCACTTTGGGGCTTTCTAGAGAGAAGGAGGTGCTGAAAAGACCAAAAACATCTGAAACAACCCTCTCCAGACCCATTCAACTCCACTACATTAATACATATCTCCACCCAACCCTCCACCCCCGCCCATTGGGGCTTGAAGAAATAGATTGGGCTGCACGATGCTTCCACGCAGAGTTGATACCGACTGCACATTAGTACTGGTTATCTGCTTAGAAGGTCTAAGCCTGCCCAGGAAAACTGCTGCGAGTCAGCCCGTCCATGCTTATAAACTCGATTGGTTTCATTGGGCGGCAGGGATTGAGATGTCATTTCATCTCAATGTCGGGTAAAAGTCCCACAAAATTGGAAGCAATGTCTTCAAAATGACCTAAATAGTGTTGACAGGGACGTTAAACCTCAAATCAAACAAATCCACCCAACCCTTACCTACACTATCACAAACCATCCAAAAACACACACCCCAAGTCAGTCTCTAGTCTTCTCCTATCCCTCTCAACCCCATTTCAACCCACCCTACCCTATCACCAGTATCATGCTAATTGAAATATCCCCACCCAGTAAACAAAAAAACAAATACACAGGTATAGTTCATCAACGACCTTTGGGAGTTCAAAGATTAAGCGTGACAAGACTATTCCATTTTTTAGGGGAAGCAGGTTTCGGACAACATTTACACTTGGTTTTAGATAGATAGATAAATGTTTTGATATTGTCATCATGTAAACGTCTTGGCACAGTGGTTTCGTGTAATGCTTAGCACTGCGAGTCAAACTAGAACCTTTTAGCCGAGTAGGGTTCGAGTCCCAGTGGCATACATTTTTTTCTTTATTATTTTCTATTTAATTTTCATCTTTATTTGCTTAATTTCTAATGTTAATAGTTAGGTCCATAACATGTATTTTTCATATTTTATCTTTTGGTTCCCTTTTTATTTTAAACAATTATATTTTATTACATTTTATAATGCTCAGATACATTTCAACAAAGCATTCAAACATGCAGCTTCGCCTTCACTGACAGTATATCATGATGGTATCCATCTTAGTAACACTTTTGATAATTTTACTAGAATCCGACCCACAACGATTCCCTTGCGCTCGTTTCATTTTCCAACAAGATAAATATATACTGTGACATCTAGTGTGATGGACCACGTCCATCGGGGTTTTGAGAAACAGATCGGGCTGTACGATGCTTTTTAACAGAGCTAAAATTGATCGCACATGAATAATGGTAAATCGCTTAGTAAATCTAATGCTGCCCGGCAGGCAAAGTGTTGTGAGTTGGCCCGTTCATTCATATAACCCCTTTTGGTTTCATTAGGAGGGCAGGGTTTGAGATGTAATTTCATTACAAAAGCATGCCTATACAAAATATTGTAAATATTTACTACCAAAAGAACGCAAAATTTTGATGAAAATTTACAATATTTATTTCTTATTTTTGTTCCAAACATAGATTGTGGGCACTCGTTAGACCGCCTCGACGAAGCAGTTCTAACAAGTATCCACAATCTATTTATTAGAGCAGGTATAAAGAAAGTATTGTTTACCCCTATAAACACAGGTTTTACCACATGAGTGTCCGCTCCGGGGAACGGGAGGTCACGGGTTCGATCCCGGGCCGCGACATACCAAAGTCGTTTAAAAATGGTACTAGTTGCTCCTCGCTTGGCACTCAGATTTACGGGGTAGAGCTAGGACTTGTCGACCAAGTGTCAGGATAATGTGACTGGGTGTGGTATCATGTTATGTGACTGGGGCATGATACTTCAGTGAGGCAGCACTATAAAAGTGAGCATTGAGCTCCCTGACGCAACCAGACACCGTCGTGATATGACTCAAAAATTGTTGAAAGAGAATTCACACACATTTACCACATGAAAGTCGGGTTTGGTAATGTCAAAATTATAAAGACGTGTTTTTGTGATGTCATCTCAATGTCGGGTAGAACCCTACAGAATTGGTAGACGGGGACGATAAACCGCCAATCAAACAAACAAACCAATATCTTGTGTGACCCACTTTTATGATTTACGCGGTAAACCCGTGATCACATTTACGAAAATTGTTTAGGAAAAGTAAAAAAAAAAGTAATAATACATAAATAAAAACATCCCCGAAGACTTGAACCCTAGACCTCCCTGTTGGAAGACGCGTTAGTAGACCCTCTCGACTATACTTCTATGTTACATAAGATTAAGAATAGGGACGTAGCTATCGCCAAGTGTGAAAATACCAATTAAAGGCGATTTACCTAAAATATGGACGAGTCCAAAATTAAAAGTGCAGTCACGTCTCACTGCGTTTTGAACGACTATACCTGTGCAAATAAAATTGCGTTCACCAGGCCATAAATACATAGGGTTTGTAGATCTAGACCCTGTGTAAATACGTTTGCACTTGGTCAGAACCAGGTGTATCTTTTTGACCTATGTATCCATTACTCAGGTACCTGTGCAAATAAAGGCGCGTTCACCAACGCCACAATACATAGGGTTTGTAGATCCAGACCCTAAGTATTGGATACACACGTGTGTATAATGGCGTTGGTGAACGCGCCTTAAGTCTTCCCTGCAAGCCAAGGTCCATCACTGACCCAGCCCAAAAAGGGACAAACTGCAAACAGTGCATACCTTGATCTGATGTGGCATCTAATCTAGGATCTAAACTGTTTGCCAACGGGACTTTCCGTCAAAAATAGAATACAAGAGGGTCATGGTAGCCCTGGCTTGCTCACCTGAGTCCAAGAGGTTTCATAGTTTATGGAAATCAAATGAAGGAGTCACTGGTTTAAGGACATGAGGACCAAGATTTTGTTTCCTATTTTCAGCTTTGGAGGCCATCTTTTCATTGGAGTTGAACCATTAAGCAGTACTAGAGGAACATTTCTGTGAAGTTATTTTGAAATAGGGCCATTAGCATTTATGAATCTTGTGGTCTCTCACCGCTGTGGTTCGAGCCTGGCTCGGGTCACATGGTGTAGTGGTTATGCAACTCGCCTTGTAAACCAGGGGTCGCAGGGTCAATTCCGCGCTTCTCCAGACTTTCGGATCAGTCTTTAAACCGAGGTCCCCTCTCCGTATGACCTTAGCTGTTGGTGAGACGTAAAACTCATTCACTCACTCGGGTCACATGTAAGACTCGTAGCTCTGCAAAGGAAAGTCAGGTGTTTTTTTTTTTTTTGGGGGGGGGGGGGGGGGGGGGGGGGATCTGGTTTTTGCCACCTCAGATTAACGAATCGGCTCAATATGAGTGAAATAATCTTGAAAAAAATAATCTTCATAAAGATTCCACCTTCATTGTATTAGACTGACCTGATAGTGACATGACATTGCAGCCTTGATTCAATATATAAGTGTGTGTGTGTGTGAATTCGGGTTTAACGTCGCTTTCAACAATTTTTCAGTCATATCACGACGGTGTCTGGTTGCGACAGGGAGCTCAATGCTCACATTTATAGTGCTGCCTCACTGAAGTATCATGTCCCAGACACATTACATGATACCACACCCAGTCACATTATCCTGACACTGGATCGACCAGTCCTAGCTCTACCCCGTAAATCTGAGTGCCAAACGAGGAGCAGCTAGTACCATTTTTAACGACTTTGGTATGTCGCGGCCGGGGTCGAACCCCAGACCTCCCGTTCCCCGGAGCGGACACTCTACCAATCAATATATAAGCCATTGTATCTAAAGTTATTATCAAACTTAACCCAGTTCAAAACCCTTAAAAGGTCACGCAGAATTTCAGCTTTGAATGAATGATACAGGTAATAAAACTAGTGGTTCATTCATTGACAGTTTGTTTACAACACCTATTTACAATTGGGCCAACTCATTTACAATCATAAAAATGTCAAACACAATTAATACAGTAACATTCCAATATTTAGACCACCTCTGGGAATGTTCAAAAGTGGTCTGAAAGACCACTTTTGAACAGTCCCAAAGGTGGTCTCTTA